>VMBQ01004691.1:0-44889 GCA_007657795.1 Dreissena rostriformis
CCATTGAACTGAATTGAACTCCGTTAAAAATCTAGTATCGAAAATATTTGAAAATAATCGAACGCACAAACATACAACTTCACATTAAGTAACACAGTGGAAACTTTGTGTTACAAAATAGTTGATATTTAGTAAAATATTATAATTACAATAATCCTAAGTAATGTTATGAAATAGTTCAGGTACAAGTGGAAGAATCACATTTTTACTAATATTAAGACAAGACAGATTTATTATGTTGATAATGTTTATAGAAACACTAATCGTAATGAAATATAACTTACATAATCAAAGTGGTAACATTATTTTAATTGGTTTGCAAACTTGATTTTATACACCATTGTGGTTGAATGTACGGAGGCGAAATATGTTAAGGAAACACGGTACAGTGTGGTGCTAACACTGATTAGATGGGGCTGAGGGAACGGCTGTGTGTGTGTGTGTGTGTGTGTGTGTGTGTGCGGGAGGGCGGACTTTATTTAACTATTCTGTTAATATTTAAAACTACTTGCTAAATACAGTTTTTTATGATCGTGCTTTGGAAACTTAATAAGTAGTTGAATAATTCTGTATTTCAAATGATAAACATGTTTCTACTGGCAAGCCCCCAATTCGATGGAATTTAATGTTTTTACTCAATTACTGTTTTACGGTAGTGGAGGCGGACCTAGCAACACTTCAATTAAAAGCTCATCGACTCCGCCAGAAGACGCTAGAGGAACGACAAGACGTGGACTACTTGGAAATCAGGAACCAGGTAACCACGGGGACATCAGTCGTTTGCGTCATCATCGTTTTGGGTTTGATTGTGATGACAGTCTTAAACAGAAAACATATCAGAGAAGTCGAAAAACAACTTCAGTCGTCAAAGGTAGTGACCGACGCGTTAGTCAAGCGGGTGGGAATAGATAAATGACGGAGAGACGAAGAAACGCTGCGGAGGCACCCGGAGGCACCTTTAAATTTAATCTCCTTATATATATATATATATCATGTTTTAATAAAAAAAGAAACAGAAAAAATTGTATAATACAACAGAAACAGTTTATAGTTTTGTTTATACGTTTTTTATATATATTATTGAAAAAAATGAATAAAAAAGTTATAGTCAATAATCACCCTTTTCACAGAACGTGAAAACGCATTTCAAAAACTACCAGCGGACACCCTTAAATTCCATCGAAATTAATAAAATAGTGAAATATATACACCAATCTATAAATCGCACATAAATTTAATACATTTCAACCATGTTTTTTTGAAAAAGCAATGAAATTAGAATGACAAAAGCATACGCAGTGGTGGTTATATATTCCGCGCAGCAGGGGAAAAACCTACACCGGGGACCATTTTTGTGCCTCGCATCAGGTTCTTTCTCTGCGGCGCGGGTTAAGACCGCACTGACAGACGTCGACTCAGAGGCCGGCCGCTTTGCTTCGAAGAAGCACAGATATAAATGGGACTCTACCTACTAAGGGTAGGGAGTCTGTTTGTATATAACCGGGCCGGATTTGGGTCTAGATGTCTACCCGCATGAAGACCGTGAAGTCTATGCCTTTGTCTCTTAGGGCTTGGATAACCACGCAGGCGTCTGCGGCCGAGAAGAACGCAAACCCAAGATCGCCCAATACGCAACATTCTCGCGCAAACATGTTTGCGATAAATACGCTCAACTGTGCGTATGTATGGGCATCGTGAACCAGCACCAAGGTGTGCGCCCCGGCTGGATTTACCAGTGTAGTCGTTGGCGTGTTCTCTGCCATTTCTTGCGATCAAATGAGACTCCTGCGATTCAATAATCGCTTATATAGTGCCGATAACGTTGCCCTAGCAACGCAAATGATAAAATGGGACTCTAGTGGTCGTTATATTTCCCGCGCCGCAGGGAAAGAACCTACGCCGGGGACCATTTTTTCGCCTTGCATCAGGTTCTTTCCCTGCGGCGCGGGATAAGAAACATAACGAATTTGTTCCAGCGAGACTTGAATCGTTAATAATTGTTTTGTAAGTATTTCAGTAAACAAAAACACCATGTAAAAACCACCTAGCCCGGGTAAAAGTCCCGGTAAGACAGGTGGTGTCCGTCTGAGGCTGATACAGCGGTGAGTAAAGAACTTCGCAACTTAGCGGCGGTAGCTTAATACTATGTATTTGTTTCTGCTTTGTAACCATATGTATATAACGGTCATTTAATGTTATATTTTTGAAAACGCAATTAAATAGAATGACAAAAAACGCTTACGCAGTGGTCTTAAGGAAACACCCTAGCCCGACGGACAAGTACCGGCAATAGATTTCGAGGAGAATGCAGTCCCAGGTATCTTAATACTATGTATTTATTTATACTTTAAACACACACGTAAATTAAATACATTGTATATCATGTTTTTCAAAAAGCAATCAAATTGGCATGAAAAAAACATACGCAGTGGTCGTTATATATCCCGCGCCGCAGGGAAAGAACCTACGCCGGGGACCATTTATGCGCCTTGCATCAGGTTCTTTCCCTGCGGCGCGGGATAAGAAACATAACGAATTTTTTCCAGCGAGACTTGAATCGTTAATAATTGTTTTGTAAGTATTTCAGTAAAAAAAATACTTTACAAAACCACCTTACCCGGATAGAAGTCCCTGTTAGACAGGTGGGGCCCGTCTGCGTCTGATACAGCCGTGAGAAATCGCGATTGAGACACCGGTAGCTTAATACTGTGTATTTGTTGCTGCTTTGTAACCATATGCATATAACGGTAATTTTATATTATATTTTTGAAAACGCAATGAAATAGGATAACAAAAACGCTTACGCAGTGGTATTGAAAAACACCCTAGTCCGACGGACAAGTACCGGCAATAGAAATCGATGAGAAGGCAGTCCCAGGTATCTTAATATTATTTAAGTATCCATACTTTAAACACACACGTTCATTAACATTGTATACGATTTTTTTTAATTTTGAAAACGCAATGAAATTGAAATGAGAAAAGCATACGCAGTGGTCGTTATATATCCCGCGCGGCAGGGAAAGAACATACGCCGGGGACCATTTGTGCGCCTTGCATAAGGTTCTTTCCCTGCGGCGCGGGAATAATTCACGATAAAGTACCTAATGAAAAATTCTATGTCCAAACATTAAGCGAAATTGTCTACGTCCTAAACGATAGAAGTCAGTTCCAGTGGTTTCTCTTTGACCGTAGAAAACAATATTCTGCTAAATTGTTAAGTATAAAAACCCACCATCCCGATTAGCGGTACCGTCGCACAAAGCAGGCCACACTGGTGCAACAGCGGGACTGTCGCAAGCGTGAGAGCGCTGATTGAATAGCGGGACTGATTTTCTATGTCCAACATTCCGTCACCTAACATAACCTGTTGATACTTTTATTTGAACTACGCGCTACGTTTAGATAGACACCAACACAGACAAGTCGATTTTTTGCGGACTTAGCCGTTTTCAGCGAACATTTCGAGCGAAAATTGCTAAGTATAAAAAGCACCCAGCCTGCACAGCGGGACCGTCGTCCGAGACCTCGCAGATTTCAAGCAGCTACCCGTTTGCGTAAGCTTTTTATGATCTCCCCCATCTGTGTTTTCACGGGCTTTGGACCGTTTCCTGCGAACAAGTTCACAGGAAGCCACATTAGGAAGTAAAGAAACGGAACGCAGGGAACGGTCGGTGGTCGCGGAAACACAGACCAGACAGAACGACTAGGAAGCCAGAAGTAAAAGAAAATAGATCTACCGATAAAGGAAGCCACACCTTAAGATCCCCGCAGATGATTCACGACTGAGGGACTACAATATCATGGACGAATCCGCAGTTAATGGAGTGGCGTGTACCAATGGAGGGATGCAAGTTTTTAGATAGCGGAACACTATCATTCCTCGCAGTTGTGTGAAGACTTCTGCTGCCTAAAGACGTAGATCCTGCATGGAAATGTCGGAGTTGCGTCCCCATACATTAGAGCAGTCTACTGAGAGCATATTTAAACTGCTGATAGAAGCCCAAGACATGAACGTGTATCTATCGGATCTCCAGGCGGGCCTTAGCAACATTGCAGCGGGTATTCTGCTGCTGTGCTATAACTACTGCTGCTGATTGACAAAGACCAATGGCTACAGAAAGGTATATTGTACAGTATATTGTTGTATTATTGTATTATTCATATTCGTATTCGGATACTCCCCCTTCTGTGTTTCCACGGGCTTAGGACCGTTCCCTGCTGTTACAGGAAGCCACATTAGGGATTGACGCGCTCTTGCGCCGATTACAGACGACTTTTTATCCAATAAAACAATCTTTGTGGTTTACGTGTGGTTTTTCATGCGAGATAGATACCCAGCACGTCGTGAGCTTTTTTGTGATCTCCCCCATCTGTGTTTTCACGGGCTTTGGACCGTTTCCTGCGAAAATGTTCACAGGAAGCCACATTAGAGAGTGATAGACGGAACGCAGGGAACGGTTTGTTCAGCGCTCACAGGCGCCAGAAAGTGACCCACTCAACACCAATTAAGTGATGGGTGACGACGTATGTACTCATTTAATTTATTGTTATTATATTTCAGAAGAATCTATCTTATGTTTCGTTCCTCGTAGTTGTGTGAAGACTACTGCTGCAAGACGGAACGCAGACTTTTTGTTTGCCGATTCAGGCAGGATATCAGTCAACAAAGACAATGTGCGAGTACTAATAATGCTGGACATCAGTCCAACCAAATTTAAGGTATGCTGTGACAATCCGTTCAGGGAGCTTCCTTCCTGAACATGCGTCGCAGACCTTTTCGAGACTAGCACCCTGTAGAGATGGAGGATCCTGTTTTGAGTTACGTATCTCGTGAAGATTTCTTCAAGTACCTCAGCTATGAATATTACCCACCACGAGGGAGACCTGTTAATTATCTCTGGTAATGCACTGTATTTATATAATTATCATTAATACTTTTTTTATTTTGCGTTTTATATTATTTTATGATATATATATATATATATATATTGCCTATATTTATATGAAGTACAGCGGATTGTTCCGGCTATTACTCCCCCTTCTGTGTTTTCACGGGCTTAGGACCGTTCCCTGCTGTTCCAGGAAGCCACATTAGGGATTGACGCGCTCTTGCGCTGATAACANAAACTCGCTACGATCCATCCTTTCCTCCACTCCATCAACCATACATTGAACCTCTCTACCATCCATCAATTCAACTACCCTACTATTCATCCATTGATTCACGCTGCCATTCATCCTTTTAAACACTCTAACATCATTTTACAACTCGTACATCCATCCATTCAACAATTCTGCCATAATCCACTGAAACAACCCACCATCCATCGATTTAACCATCTGACTATCCATCCATTCAAATATTATATCATCTATCCATTCAACCACTATACCATCCAGCATTTCAACCACTCAACCTTCAATCCATTCAACCACCCTACCTTCCATCCATTCATATTTTCTTCCATCTATTTATTCAACCCCCTACCTTCCATCCATTCATATTTTCTTCCATCTATCCATTCAACCACCCTACCTTCCATCCATTCATTTTCTTTTCCATCTATCCATTCAACCACCCTATCTTCCGTTCATTCATTTTCTCTCCCATCTATCCATTCAATCACTCTATAATCGGATCCATCAATTAAACTACTTTACCAACACTTTCCTATGCACCAACTTAACAAATATATATAAACCATTATGTTGTATATGTATAGAATTGAACAGAACAGCACAATGTTAACTACCGATGGTTGAATTAGTATTTTATCCAAATCCACAAACATGTTATGCAATTCTTATCTTAATAGACAAAACATTCGCAGTTCTAAGGTAAAGAAACATAAGCTTCTTAATATATATCAATGAAGGTATATATTCATTCTTTATTATAGAAAGTAGACAGCAGCGTTGGCAACGAGGCTGATAAAGTGAAATTTAAAAAACGCGACAGAATACGAATACTTCGCAACACCAACAGAAATACTCGCAAGTACACAAAAAAGGTACAATTACGCTACAGAATACACACGTTACTTTTTCATCAAAGTGAGAGTGAGAAACACAAAACCTCGCAACGACACAGTAAAATGTAGAAGTACACAACCGACAGTACACCGTCACATCTGCAAGATGGGGACATACAATTGCAATGCCGATAACCTTTAACGAATACTTCGCAACACCAACAGAAATACTCGCAAGTACACAATAAAGGTACAATTACGCTACAGAATACACACGTTACTTTTTCATCAAAGTGAGAGTGAGAAACACAAAACCTCGCAACGACACAGTAAAATGTAGAAGTACACAACCGACAGTACACCGTCACATCTGCAAGATGGGGACATACAATTGCAATGCCGATAACCTTTAATGAAACATCAATGTTAACATATTAACGGTGGATAAAAGAATATTTACCAAAAGTTAGAATTACACTGACTTACTTAGTCACATGCAACACATTGTTTTAAGGGGAAAATCAATAACAAGAACCTCGATCCCTCACATGTGCAATGTTTATTCGGAGAAACAATTGCAGTATTTTAGGTTCATGAAGTCTATATTAATCGTGTACCCGAGGTGTTTTTTATTGAAATACGAACGTCATGAGTTGAACAACGGCTTAATACGAATACTATCTGATACTACATAACAAATACCAACGCGTTGTACCTTATGGTTCCAGTAAGCCGGATATTTGATGTTACATAAATACAAGTCATTACGAACCATTTGACACTCCAGACTTAGCAAATTTTTCACCAGGGGCATGATATTAACAAACTTAGTCGAGGGCCACTTACGAATGTATAATACAAAATATAATAATACCTCTCAGCGTTGTAATGTCAGTGAGCATCTATCTGTTGTCACAAATAAAACATCGAAGTTCTGGACATTATGGATTCTTTAGTTGTTTTAAGTTTTCTGTATAGCAGTATATTCAAAACACTCCATTCTCTGGACGAGTCTCATTTCGACCCAGTGGAATGATTTGAACAAATCTGATTGATTTTGAGAATAAAATTTAACAACACAAATTCGTTAATAAAGTATATCAAACATGTGGGGCATGATTTGAACAAACTTTGTACATGATAACTGTATTATGTTACATACCAAATATCAAAGCTTTGTGACTTCTGCTTTCAGAGATAATTGCGCTATATAAAAACCATACCAAATTATGTATGATATTTTTAAATATAGTGTAAATTAAAAACAAATACCCCTAGGGGTCAGCCAGCTTTAGGCCCCGCATCGTGATTCTAAGATGTTATCGGCAAATGTTGAACCTCTGAGCCTTGAGGTTCCAGAGATTGTTTTAAGTTTTCATTGTTTTTAATCTATGTTTAGCCTTGGTGACATGGATATGCAGCGGACAGGAACAATTTGAACCCAAGGATCATTCCTCATTAAAATTGTCCCAGTGGTTTCAGAGATATTATGTTTACGTAAATTGTACGCACGACGGACCATGTACAACGCACGAAAAATTCCTCAGTGGTTTAAAAGATATTATTTTAATGAAAACTGGACGTACGACGGACAACGCACCCTGTGCAAAATCCTGCATCAGAGAAAAAGATGTAAAAATTAGAAGAGGCATCACAACTTAATAATGCGTATAACAATATTCCAGCACTTTATTCAGAGTACTAAATTTGTGTGTTTAAATCCTCGTTGGTCTCAATAATAGCATATTCGTATACATGTCCAGTTCTTATTGTCGATACCTTAACATTTGCGACGTGACATTCACAAAACTCAACAAACATAACATTTTATCTTGGCATGAGTATCTAAAAATGCTTAATTGTTGTCTTGCTCCTGAACTATGCCCACCTGCAAACAATGTGTGAATAATACACCTCATGGTCTGGATTTGAAATACCGATCTTTTGAAATAATTATTTCAAATCCTGCCCCAGATTTTTATTTCTTTTGAAATATCAAGCGTTGATGTATGCAATTGTAATCAAAGAAAATGATCAAAGTAAACGACATTGACACGTAATGCGAGAAAAGAAGTCCAAAAAATACTATTATCATATTTGACAGCTATTTGAATCGATTTGATCTGAAAAGGTATTGATAACTTAAACCAGAGAACACATTACCCTCCACTAAATGAACTACTTGATTAAGATCTCAAATTTCCGTTTTGTGCAATGCTCGTAAAACACGTAACCACAAAACATTTTAATTAGGTGATATCATATTTAGTTAGCCAAGCGGTTACAGAAATTAAAGGTTTACCAAGCAAAAACTCATTTTAAATGATAATATTATTTAATTAATGATAATCGCCTGCATAACAACCTCACACAAACAAACAAAAATAAAATTAATTGTACGAGTTAACAAATTATTCCAAATGGACGAACGATTCTACCATATGAATGTATCTTGAATGGTTTTTTTAAGCGAACTTTACAATATCATGTTCGTTCTCCGATCCTTCGATTTTTTTTTTCAAAAAAAGCAAATTGGTAAAATGTTATCATCAAATTAGTAAAGGTTAGATCTTAAAATCATTGATTAAATCGATGATGCTGGGAACGATCTACATCAATACTATATAGGTTTCATTGGCGTGTGTTGAATTATTTATGAGAAAGATGTATCCAGTAAAATTTAATATCAAATATAAATGTTGTTTTACATAATATATGCCAACTGTAGAGCAAAATATATTTAGATTTAAGCAAAAATTTCCAAAAGCACAGCTAATTTCTGTGAGTAGTAATTAATTGAATTGATGTAACAATTATCATGCGACAAAAAGTTTAAAGTTCTGTACGTGAACGTTGTTTATGACATTTTTTTTTAATTTAAAGTCAAATTTGAGTTCCTTTTTGAATACTGAGTTATTTTACAATCTTTTTTCTCCTCCAATTGGACAATTTTTCCAAATAACACTTATCTAAACTCTTACGCAATTGTTGCACGATATGAAAAGAAGCACTTTAAAANTTGGATCTTGAAAACAATTTAGTCAATCTTAGATCATGAATGGTAGCTCATCAATATCACTGTATTTTAACTGTTAGAAATAAAATCTGTACCATATCATCATTGTTATCAATCTGTATATTCATCTGCTCAAGATATTTCGTGACTTGCTCTGAATCAAACACGTCAGTTTTCTTAGGTTTTCCTTTCTGATTGTGGAAGTATGTCAGGTCAGTGTACTGTTTCCAGTTGCCAGGTTTTTTGCTGACTGAGTCTGGATGAATGGCCTCCTCATGCTCAGGACGCAGGTCTTGGTTCTGATTCTTGACACTTTTGTAACGGGCACACCCTAGGCCTTTAAAAAAAGAAAAGGCATGACCTATAAAGCAGAGAGAACAATTTAACTATGTATGTGGTTGTTTCAGTTTATATTACAAATCAAGACAATTAGCAGATGAAAACAATTTTCTAACAAGGAGCATTATTTTGTTTTACTTTAAGTATTAAGTTTAACAGATTATTATTAACTGTAGAGAATACAAAAAAAGAGCACCTCATAGTGGGTGCAAATGCTCGGCTGTGGGTGCAGTTTGTTTTTTTGACCTTTGACCTTGAAGGATGACCTTGACCTTTCACCACTCAAAATGTGCAGCCCCATGAGATACACATGAAAAAAATTGACCTTTGACCTTGAAGGATGACCTTGACCTTTCACCACTCAAAATGTGTAGCTCCATGAAATACACATGCATGCAAAATATCAAGTTGCTATCTTCAATATTGCAAATGTTATGGCCAATGTTAAAGTTTTCGGACGCTGCCGACGGCGGAAAAGCTGGCTATGACAATATCTCAGGTTTTCTTCGAAAACAGCCGAGCTAAAAATACCAACATGATAAAAAGATAAAAGTTACAGTGGAACTCTGATTTTTAACTTGTGTACATTACCCATTATACTTTTAACACCGAGTATTGCTGTTAAACAAATTAAATCAATAAAGAGATGTGCCACAAGCATTTATGTCCCAGTAACACATTAATCTACACATAAAAATCCACTAGTCGGATAAAGGGCAATAATTAATACAAAATTGTTGTCATTTGTTGCTCTACTATTTACTATCAATAAAGGTTCTTCATCAGTGATAGTTTGAGCAGAATCTGCAAAGCAGTTAAAGTGGAGTGTAGCACACAACATTTTGGGGACTTCATCTCCAATCAATTAAACTAAAGCAGAATGGCTTGAGTTGCTGGGAGAACTTACATTTTTATGCTCCTACCTTTACCCTTTAAAATATGTAGCCCCCTTCCATTTTTATGCCCCACCCTTTTTTGCTCCTCTTTTACTAGATGTTCAAGTAAAAACAGACACACACATCTAATGTCTTTGATTATTGGTGATTGTAAAGATTTATATACAGTATTAATTTGTATTGGCATCAAATTATTAATCATAAGGAACATGGAATATTATGCTGAACAGATGCTTGAGTGTAAGTTCAGTACTTATTTGCAAACAGCACTATATGGTTTATTGAGCCCCCTCCCCCTTGCAATTTTGGAGACGTAATTCTTCTGCGGATAAAACAAAAAAGGCCATAATTATGCTTAAACTGATGTAGCTAAATATATTTCCTGTAGGAACATCTACCAATTTAAGGTCATTCATTGTTGCAAGTTTGAATAAAATACACCCAGATGTAAAAAATGATTTGAAAACACAAGCTTCGGGACGTGCGATCCGACCGACGGACATATTCAAAAGCTTAATGCCTCCCACTTGTGATAGCGTAAAAAAAGATATATCGTTTGCACTCAGACATAAGATTCTGACCTTTATTAGTTGTCCGAATATCAAAATCCGGATTATTATAACAGTTGGTGAAATATAGATCTGTAGCATCGTCACAAATTTATATGTGTTTAAATGTTAAGACCTGTAAAATATGTATTGTCATTATCCTATGCCAAATCTTACCACTTGTTATCCTGTGTAACGCATTTATTTTTGAAAAGGTCAAACAACTTCTGTTCGCTAACGTTGCGGCCATTTTGTAAGTCGATATGGCGACAATTCAAGACGGACTGCCAGAAAATAATTTGGTAATGTGATGGAGGATCCAAAACAAATAAACAAAACACTTTAAAATATACAACATGAATCACAGAATAAAAATGGTACTGAAATGAAATTGAAAGAAAAAATATTGCTGCTAAAAGAAAATAAATGCCGACTAGATAATAAATATAAAATTCCATTAAGTCATCAATTGATACATAGTTATCTGTGGAGTTTTTAGTTCGTTTGAGCTATTTTCTTGAATTGCACCAACAAATAAATTTAAAAAAAAATGCATCACAAAACGCAACATGATTCTTCATATTATCTCAGGATGAAAATACAGACAGACGCAGTAATGGCCCTTATCAAAACAAACATGTATCATTGTTAGAAAATGCAGCACTTACAGGTCCTTGCATACGATTCTTACATGAAGAAGCTAAGCAACTGTAGACTTCTCTGATTTTTTTCTACATATTTGGTTCATAGCCATGTTTTCAATGTTATGGAAGTGTTGGGTATTCGGTCGAAATCAAAATACTTCTGTATGTTAAAATTAAGTAATAATTATAAATCCAGCCATCATCCCTGACCACTCCTTATGTCTGCAGTATTGCTCAACACAATATATAACCGCCAAGGGTTTCAATGCTATGCTTTGCAAGCTATTAAGATATTTTATTCGGTTAATTTAAAATGTTTACTTCCTGAATATTTTGTTAAATATTTTGTACGGCACATATTTATTTCACAGTGTAAATGTACATGTATAAGTTAATGTCTCAATACCTATTATTGGTGTATGCCTATCAAACAGACACAACAGAAAGAAAGCCATATTTTTGACTGTACATTCACTAATTAATGTGAATATAATGCCATTATTACCGGGTATGTTATCGATGTAAAAACCACTCTCGATAATTAACTTTCCACATCTACTGATAAGCATATATATTGGTTTTATCAAAATAGTTTATGATAGGTGCTAAATGTTATATGTGTGCAAATATACCACATTTTTATCTGTCAGGTTAATACCCCTCGAGTGCATTCCTTTGAATAAGGATATGTATAGTTTGAACGGGATTTCTCATAATGACCGAAAATAAACGTAAGTCAAGCATGTAGTTGTATTGAACGTAATAAAAAACATACATGTATATATAATTTATTTTACGAGAAAATGTATTAATACGAATTTCCGTAAGTAGAATTGCAATGTATACAATCCACGGGAGTTATAACAGCGTAAACATAACAGTGTACACATTATATATACACGTATACACAAATATTTTAATGGATGCATCATAAGGTATACCTGTTTTTAAAACAACGATAGAACGTACGATACAGTGAGATGTTTTATTTTATACTTCCTGACTGAGGTCATGGAATGTAGGTAAGTCGGTGACAAACGTTTTAAGCGAAACATATATCTTGAAACGAGATCATACGCACTTAAGTATAGTCACCTCCCTTAGATAAAAATAGGTCATGTTTGAATACTGCCTAGCTCTTAGATACGGAATACCGTTAAAGCCATCGATGTTACACATTAAAATCCAGAGGGCGACAATGCGATAGTGTGATAGTACGATGGCGACAATGCGATAGTACGATGGCGACAATGCGATAGTAAGATTGCGACAATGCGGCAACGCGATAGTACGATGGCGATATGGCTATAGTCATCGTACTGTCGTCATCGTATTATCGCATTGTCGCTATCGTACTATCGCACTGTCGCCATCGTATTGTCGCACCATCGCATTGTCGCCATCGTACTATCGCATTGTCGACTATCGCCTTCCGGTACACTAAATATTCTTATTGCAGAAACAAAAAAGATGACTTTATAACGATGTTCTTTGAAAGAGGTTACAGTTATAATGAAATCAAATTCTTATTAAGTTATAGAATGGGTATTGATGTAAGGTATGCCGAACTGTAAAGAATTTTTAAAAGTGGCTCCATCTAGGAACAAATACGATGTGCGCATGTGTACCGGAAGGCGATAGACGACAATGCGACAGTACGATGACGACAATGCGACGTACAGTGCGACAATACGATGGCGACAGTGAGATAGTACGATGGCAAAAATGCGACAATACGATGACGACAGTACGATAACGCGATAGTACGATGGTGACAATACGATGATACGATGGCGACAGTACGATATGACTATCGCATTGTCGCCATCGTACTATCGCGTTGTCGTACTGTCGTAATCGAATTATCGCATAGTCACCATCGTACTATCGCACTGTCGCCATCGTATTGTCGCACTGTCGCATTGTCGTCATCGTACTGTCGCATTGTCGCCATCGTACTATCGCATTGTCACCATCGTACTATCGCATTGTCGCCATCGTACTATCGCATTGTCGNCAGGTTGAACATGGCCTGGGCGTTGTGTTGCTGCTCTGTGGCCAGGCGGTAGTGACTGGCGGCCGTCTCGTAGTCTATCTCTGTACCGTAGCCGTAGTAGTGGTAGTCACCCATCTTCAGACGCGCTATAGTGGAACCTGCATAGAGTATGTACAGTGTTCAGCAAATGAGCTATAGTCTGAAGAAACGGGGTTTAATGCATGTGCGTTAAGTGTCGTACCTGATTAGGGAGGGAGTGGAAACAAACTTCTTGTTTTGAGGGTTGATTTCAAAAGCGTAATGTTAACCCATTTTTCAACAAGGAAGAGAAAACGTAAATGTGCAGATGCAAATGGATTTCCCACATAGTTTTTTTTCAAAAACATTCCTGAATCATTAACAAATGCGTATCGTGGTAGTGGAACGTTTGTGTCATCACCAGTTAAAGGGACTGTCCACTAGATAAAGCGTCGCGCGACGCGAAACGATATTTTGGGAACCTACGAGGATTGCTTATATAGCTTAAAAATACATCCGCATGAAACATGAGCGTCCGTGGTCGAGTGGTCTAAACAGGTAGCTTTTTACTCTAGGACTCCAGGAATCCGGGGGTCAGTGGTTCGAGCCCTGTTGAGGGTTACTTTTTTTCCTTTTTTTTTAAATTGTTTTCTTGTTTTTTACTGGAGATTTTTAGTTCAAATGTTTAAATTTATCAATATAAAGCATTTAAAGCATTTAATGACAAGCTTCAATACATGCCAAAATCTAGTGGACAGTCCCTTTAAGAAACTGATTACACCATTGATAAAGAGGAACCTTCGTACGTTCGCATCATTTCAATCAGGACATCATGCTCGCGCTAGGACTTCTGTTCGTGGTTGTTATAGGTAAGATAGTTTATGCATTAAGGCGAGTGTTTCGACTTTTACTTAGTTGTTTATTTAAGTTTCTACACCATATAAATGTAATAAATTTACTCAAATAATGTGCATATGTTTGATAATATTTATGCTTTTAAAATTAATTTTATTTGGGTCTGAAGTTGACAGACTGTAAGATTTTTATTACAAGGTGATATGGAATCTGATTGAAGAAATGCGAAATATGATGGCAATTTTGATAGCTGGAAAAAAAACTTCAAAACCCCGGTTTTTAGTGAAGAAGTAAATTATACGAGATAAGGGGCCGTCCATAAAGTACGTCATTCTCTAGTAGGGGGAGTGGGTTTAAGAAAATGTGACAGTATGTGACATGGTGGAGTGGGGTGGTCAGGCCACGTGTGACGTCACACATTATTTAAAAAAAATCTAATTTATTATTATTATTTTTAGTAGAAACATTTGAGTATTATTATTTCTATGTTGTTCGCAGCATAAAAAAATACCCTGTGTATATCAAACTTGACCTCACCTTTTGTAAATAAAAAAGCAGCAGATAACTGATGTGTATTACATAATTGTAAAGTCGAATTTTTGCAATTTTTGTTTTCAAATTCAATCTAGATTGAGTTAATGCATCAATGAATAACTGTGGCAACTGTTGACAAGTAACTATTCTACTATGGAAGTCATGTTAATATTGTGATTTTAAGTTCTTTTAAGTGGAAATTAAAATTAAAATTTAATTAGGTGTTCATATGAAAACGAAATGGTTCGAAAGTGTGACATACTTAATGGGGTGGGGGTCCGAGATGTGTGACAGTTTGTGACAGGGGGAGGGAGGGGGTTAAAATGGTCAAAAATAGCGTGACATTCTTTATGGACGGCCCCAAACTGATCTCGTCTCAAACTGCTCGATATTTTGCATATAAACTGTGTGATGATAACGTCCCAAGTGTCGCTTGGTCGTCTGTATTTACAATAATTGAAAGTGATTGATTTTCTTAAAATCTCCAAGGTACTCACATGCTACTGTTTGAGACATGTCTACATCGGTGACAGTAAATAGTTGATGACTACATGGACATGCAATTGTTCGAGGTTGTAAATTCTTGAAAAGGGTTCGAGGCATTAATAATACTTGATTGCTATAGTATTGATCCTTGCTATCTGCGTACATGCAAACATATAATAAATTATGTAATTATGATACAAACTAAAATAAGCTACTATGATACAGTGCAAATTATGTTTACAAATACAGACGTGGTTATAGCAACAAGTCACGTAACTTGTAATACATTTATCCAATCAAACTAGAAGAACGAGAGGCTTGTTTATAGTGCATTTATATAGCCAATCTAAATGCATATGAGTATGTGATTAAAGTGAATATGGATCGTGACCAAACTCATTTAAACAGTGGTTAAAAACCCAATGGTAGGGGATTATCCGTGCGATTTGAGCATTTATGTTGTAAATTGCGTGGGTAACTGTGATAATTCGTAATTTATCATATTAGTTGACGATTGGGGTCTTTAACTATGTGCTTACGATTAAAACGGTGTTAATAAACACATCATGCAGTAAATAGAATGAGGCGTAAAACAACAAGTTGAGTAACCTAAACTAACCCGACCTACCTTAATATTTTCTCAAAATTAAAGTTTACGTGCCAAAAAAGTAATTTTCCATGCCATTCAACATCCGTATTATAGCTGGAAATGACTTGAGTAGAGTAAAACAGATTAACAGATCGGCATACCTGATTTTTTTAGTGGAAACAAACTACTTGTTTTTAGCCTTAAAATATGTTGGTGAAACCCAACAAACCATGTTTGCCGCTGGTGTATTTTATAAAACTCCGTATCTTGAAGGGTCAAGGTCAGTGCCTTCGTATCCGTGAATGGTCATGGTCAATGCTTCCGTATCCGTGAAGGGTCAAGGTCAATGCCTTATATTCAGATGCAAATGCATTTCCCTCATAGCTTTCATTACATAAACATTCCTGTATCATTTACATCAACAAATGCGCATCATGATAGTGGAACGTTTGTGTCATCACCAGTTAAGAAATGCGAACTGATTACACCATTGATAAGGAGGAACCTTCGTACGTTCGCATCATTTCAATCAGGACATCATGCTTGCGCTAGGACTTCTGTTCGCGGTTTTTATAGGTAAGATAATCTATGCATTTAGGCGACTTTTCAACGTACATTTTTTTACATAAGTTATTATACCTTATTAATGTGATAAATTAATAGTTTTATTACAAGGAGATATGGAATCTGTTTGAAGAAACATAAATAATATTGAACATTTTGACGGCTGGAAAAAATCCTTCGATACCTCGAAGTTATTGAAGAAGTAAATTGTACGAGATAACCGATCTCTTTTTAAACTGTTCAATGTTTTGTACATACATATTATAATAATTTGTGATGATAACTTCCCACTTATTCTTCCGTATTTACAATTATTGAAAGTGACTAATTTTCTTAAAATTTGCAAGGTACTCACGTCGCACTTTTTGAGACATGTTTACAGCAGTGATAGTAACTATTTTATAAAAACATTTGCATTCAATTGTTCTAAATTGTAAAGTCTTGAAAAGGATTCGAGGCATTCATGAAACTAAATTGCTAGTGTATTTATCCTTGCTCTCTGTATAAATGCAGAAAATATAATAAATTATCTTATTGTGATACTAACTAAAATAAGTTATAATGATAGAGCGCATATCAGGTTTACAAATACAGATGTGGTTATAGCAACAAGTCACGTTAACTGTAATACATTTATCCAATCGCAATAGTAGAATGAGAGGCTTGTTTATAGCGCAGTAATGCAGCCAATCTCAATGCATTCTAGTATGTGATTAAAGTGAATATGAACAATGACACAATTTATTTAAACAGTGGTTAACCCATTCGTTGGGGATGATCCGTGCGAATTGAACATTTAAGTTGTAAAGTGCGTGGGTAGCTGAGATAATTCATAATTAACCATGTACATTGAAAATGGCGTGCTTAAACTATGTGATGAAATAAATTTCATTAAACACGGTTTTCATAAACACGTCATGCAGTAACTAGAATAAGGTACGGCGTAAAATAACAAGTTGACTAATCTCGACTAACATGAACTACCTTAATATTTTCTCAAAATTAAAGTTTACGTGCCAAAAAATAAATAATTGGGAATGAAAAGTTTAATGATTTTCGTCATTGAACATCCAAATTTAAGCGGAAAATGACTCGAGTTTAGTAAAAATGAAATCACGAAAAAAGATTAGCTTACTAACCTTCCTTATTTCTTTAATGGAAACAAACTACATGTTTTTTGCCTTATACTATGTTGGTGAAACCTAACAAACCATGTTTGCCACTGGTGTATTTTATAAACCTCCGTATCCACGAAGGGTCATCGTCAATGTTTTTGCACGTGCGTCGATTACTACCGAGTGAGACTCGCTTTGTGAAAACGGGGTTTAATGCATGTACGTAAAGCGTCGTTCCAGATTACCCTGTGCAATCCGCACAGGCTAATCTGGGACGACATTTTCCGCTTTTATGATATTTTTCGTTCGAGGAACGTATGTTCTTAGCAAAAATCCAGTTTAGGCGGAAAGTGCCATCCCTGATTAGCCTGTGCGAACTGCACAGGCTAATCTGGGACCATACTTTACGCACACGTATTAAACCACCTTTTCACAGAGCGAGGCTAACGAGTATATTCGTCAGTTTCGACATCAAACCTGAACTAAGCTGGTTGAACATTATAAATCTATATACTTAAAAACCTTGAAAAACAATGACATTAGATAAACAGAAAGATTTTGCCAACTGTTTTTCTGCAACTGCTCAAATGTTATTAAGTAAAGTGCTGCTTCATTTACTTGTTTGTATAAAAACACAAAAAAAAAANACTAACCTTCCTTATTTCTTTAATGGAAACAAACTACATGTTTTTTGCCTTATACTATGTTGGTGAAACCCAACAAACCATGTTTGCCACTGGTGTATTTTATAAACCTCCGTATCCACGAAGGGTCATCGTCAATGCTTTTGCACGTGCGCCGATTACTACCGAGTGAGACTCGCTTTGTGAAAACAGGGTTTAATGCATGTACGTAAAGCGTCGTTCCAGATCACCCCGTGTAATCCGCACAGGCTAATCTGGGACGACATTTTCCGCTTTTATGATATTTTTCGTTCGAGGAACGTACGTTCTTAGCAAAAATCCAGTTTAGGCCGGAAGTGTCATCCCTGATTAGCCTGTGCGAACTGCACAGGCTAATCTGGGACAACACTTTACACACACGTATTAAACCACCTTTTCACAGAGCGAGGCTAACGGATATTTTCGTCAGTTGCGACATCAAACCTGAACTAAGCTGGTTGAACATTATAAATATATAGAAACTTAAAAACCTTGAAAAATAATGACATTAGATTAACAGAAAGATTTTGCCAACTGTTTTTCTGCAACTGCTCAAATGTTATTAAGTAAAGTGCTGCTTCATTAACTTAAAAAAAAACTATATTATATTCGTCTGTGATGCAGGTAAGGGGGGGGGGGCAGTCGTTTTAAGTATCGTACGACTAATTAAAATTACGATGCAGTTTTCGAAGACGTAAAGTAACCAAGCACCAGCCATAGTGATCAGTTTATTTCGGGATATCTTTTTTTTTCCTGTCAATATATTTCATTTTAGAAACACAAACACTAAATGCATATATTTGTTGTGAGGTAAATTGATGCCGTAACTTGAATTTCTCGTGCTATCTGTGATTATGAATTCATAAGAACAGAACAGAACATATATTTATAACGACTTTTACATATTACATCGTCAGTCTTAACCATATTATAATATACATATCAAACGGTCATGTGAGAAGAAAGTTACACTTTCTAACATAATATATGACAGTGTTGTAAAAAACACAAAATAGTCGCATTTTTACAAAGTATTTATGTAACAAGGTGACAATCAGCTAATACGCAGTTTATATTTATGGAAAATAAACTAAAATAAAAGATTGAGTATTTAACGTATAGATCTATCATGTGGATTATCATGCTAATAAATAGAAGGAAATAGCCTACACATATTACATGAGTTGAATAAGACTGGTAGCGTGCGTTCTTATTGCCGATATGCATCTAAGAATGCGAGCTGTGTGGAATGACATTGACATTTTGCGCGTCTTATCTTGGCTATTATGTTCCGAATAGTTTATGGCATGACATTAAAATGTACTTTCACAACTATTCCTTCCGTGAGATTTCAAATAAGGCACATGTTTTCATTATTCAAATCATATGCGAAGTAACAGATACGTGTCTCTTTTGTTGCAATCATAACATATGTATTCAGACATTTGGTAGCCACCATAAATCAGTATACTGAATGAGAAGGGCTCACTGGCCCCGTAAATCAGTATACTGAATGAGAAGGGCTCACTGGCCCTTAATCACCTTTAATTTTGTAAAGTAATGAAGCGTGTGCACTATATCCTATGTACGTGTAATGTCATGCACGCGTATGGCCGTTTGATCGGTCAGAAGTAGCCGTGCCTTCCCACAGCGAGCACAATAGCACTGTATAAAGTGTCTAGGACACTTTAATAATATTTAAAAAATATTTTGCCCGGTCGCCGCCACATTGCGACAAACGTTAGAACTAACGCACCAACACTCTTTATTTGATTATCTGTTATCTGGTTACAGCAGGAAACGCGGATGCAAAGCCGGTGTGTTATCAGGTTACAGAAGGAAACCCGCATGCCTACCCGCTGCTCGGCTGCGACACCGTCACCATAGTAACGCGGGCGGAATGGGGCGCCAATGCGTCCAAGTCGGTCAACTACATGGGCACGCCTGTCAGCGTCGTCTTCATCCACCACACGGCGATGAGTGAGTGTCACACGCAGGATGCGTGCGCAGAAGAGATGCGCGTCATACAGCGCTTTCATCAGGTGGACAGAGGTGCGTGGTTAGGGGTATTTGTTTGGGGGTATTTGCATCTGTTTCTTTTTACATTGGGGGTATTTGTATTTGTTGTTTTTTGTATTAAGGATATTTGTTTTTCTCGTGAAACAATGCAGTCGTCAGATTGGCATAGGTTCTTGTGTGTATGCGAGTTGTTAATTTAACGACACTTTCATAAGTCAGATAGACATTTATTGGGTATGATGTATGCAAGATGAAATGGTGAAATAAACTAACCATTTCGAAATCTGAAAAAATTACCGAAATCGGTATTTCTGTAACGCGAATCATAACATATTCAGCGGCAATTAACCGGTATATACGGGACAGTTATGTCTTAATGGAAACAAATACGGTACAACACATTAATTCTCCGTTTAAGGTTACTCCTTCAATACCACTGTACATACAGTTGCAAATTGCTGTAAGTGATTCCTAAGAAATATATTATTCATAATCTTCTTGCAGGTTGGGATGACATCGGGTACAACTTTTTAATAGGACAGGACGGTCGGGCCTACGAAGGCCGCGCCTGGGACCGGATCGGAGCGCACACAAAAGGCTGGAACGACGTAGCGATTGCCTTCTCCATTATGGGCGATTTCAGTAACAAGCTCCCGAACGCTGCGGCCTTGGACGCCGTAAAAGCCATGATCGACCTCGGGATCAAACTCGGAAAGATCACCCCGAACTATAAACTGTACGGCCACAGGGACGCTGGCACCACGGAGTGCCCGGGGCAGACGCTGTATGACCTGATTCGAACCTGGGACCATTTCGGTCGCGTTGGCGACCAGCCTCCCGTGAAACCCACGCCCATCCCTTACCGCCCCACGGCGTCCACCGGTGGCAACTATTGACAACAAATATTCCTAGGATGTATGAGTAATTAAAAAGTACAAGTGATCTGTGTTATCACATTTATAATGTTTATTACTATTACTGTTTATTACTAGATCTTTCATCTAACGTACATTAAATAAATCCGTTACCGCAACAGGGTTGCGTCGACCTAACGTCGAGCTTGCGTCAATACTTTTGTAGAAAACTTGCGTCGGACCTACGGTGACCGTGCGTCTTGTTCACGATCGCAAGGTCGCCGCAACCGACGCAACCGACCATAGCGCAAGATTTTAGAGGGAATTGTTGGCATGTTTTGCAGTTTGTGGTTAAAATGATAAATGCAAGCATCGTTACTAAAGAACTCCAGTTTAAAACAAGGATGACATGAAAGAAAGAAACAAAAATAAAACAAGTTAACCGCATCTGGGCTCCAACAACTGACCTTTATATTAAAGGTTAGCGCTTAAACGACTCGGCCGTCTGTGCCTCTACTGAGTAATGCATATTTTATACTTAACCCTTTGAGCGCTGGAACCGGATTTTAAAGGTTTTTGCAAACAGTTTGGATCCTGATGAGACGCCACAAAACGTGGCGTCTCATCAGGATCCAAACTGTTTGCTATTCTGATAATATTCTTTGAAGAAAAATCGAAGAAAATGCTTATTTTTAGAAATTTAGCAGACAACATTTTAGCAGACGACAAATTACCCAGCATGCAAAGGGTTAATAACTATAAGCAATCTACGAAACGTCACAAAATTTAACGAAAACAACAGAACTCTCCAAATTATTCAATCGTTTCGCGTTTGTAACGCTTATTATTTTATCAATATCTAACGATAATTATTCGTAAACGAAATTGTATTTTCATTATGAGTATATGTCCTTAGTGTTATTTCGCTCACTGATTTACATTGTTAATTTATTTTTTGAATCAGTGACACAAATTTGGAAAATCGTCATTTTGACCAACTGTGAACAAGTCCCTTTAAGTTGATGAGTCGGTCGTGCAGCAAACGCCGGTCGTAAGGGCACCATGCGCACATCGTGCGTCAAATCTACGCACGTTGTTTTGAATTCGCCCACCGAGACGCATAGTTTCCCTAAGAACGAAGCGCGACTATCTCGCGTAGGTCGCAAATTGACCGCAAGTGCTTCTTTCAGTCCTTGTTCGATTTGTCCAGGAGTTGGCATTCCGAAACATTCAAAATATGTCAAACCTGCGATCTCTGAAAATATAAAGTTCTTGACATTATAGTTTACTATTTTTTCAAGCTACAATGTTTATACGGCTGAAGAAGTCGTTCTCAGGAAAGGAGACACACATAAGAGTCTGTATGTGACTGTGAAAGGTTTAGTGGAAGTTCCTACGTCCGACAATACCGTTATAAAAATCTTACACGCCGGCGACATTTTTGGAGAGATGTCGGCTTTATTTTAAGATTCCCGTGACAGCGACAGCACGTGCAAGGGTGGTTCCGTTATCGTCGTCGTCAGCAAGGCTGGCGCGCGGCGACTTGCGGCAGATGCAAACACGAATAAAGTTGACTTGGAAATCAAACGACACTTTCTTCCAACGAGCGAAGAAATGGGTCCCGGCCTTGTTTATCGCGATCTGGCCATGCAGACATTGGCAACTGTTCCGATATTCTATAAATAGGCAGCTGATGACAAGAAGAAGATGATACTGGCATTGGGGAAAAGGGCGGTAACAGTGTTTGCGAAGGCGTCGTGCGTCATAATGGATGGAGAACCGATGGCGTCACTTTTTGTAATGGTATATGGGAGTTGCGAGGTCCTCTTCCGCGAGCAAAAAGGTCTACTACAAGCTATACACGTGACGTCACATTTACAACCGCCAGGTGTATTGTAAAGCGGGTCTTATTGGAGAACAATCGTTATCTTGTTCAATAAAAGCCGCAAGCATTACACACGTTAGCCACTAAACCATTGCACGCCTGTATCCGTCTCATCAGACGCTTGACGGCAACAACATTCGTCAGCAATTCGAAAAGTTCAAGCGTCTTTGTGATCTTGATAAAAATCCTCCACTAGAACTGATCAGCTACAACGTGAGAAAAAAATGCATCTTATAATAATTTATCCTTGATGGAGACAATCGAAAAGGCAACGAACGGGTCTGCAAGAGCAATGAAGGAAAACACTGACTTTTTCAAAGAACTAAATGAACATGTTGAATCAGTTATTATACTTATAGGACAAATTAAGATAGTAACTGCGCTGAATGAATGTAAAGTTAACAGTCAAACTTCTTACATGTTTTGTGCGGTGATTTGTTTCCGCTTATCAAGTACTATACCTGTCGACAGAGCCCTGTCTTGCGAGTTACAGTACTTCTTTAAGATATAGATTTATCATTTATACCGGATTGAACTTCAAATTTTTTTCAACGAGTTGGATCTTATATCAGATACGAGTAATACGAGTACTTTAAGTGTACGAACAGTCTTTGTATTTTTAAACGCTAAGGCTATGATTTGCGTTTCTTATTTTTTATGTTGTTGTAATCATTCTTCTTCTTTTTTTTCATATTTTAAGGGAGTGAATCTCTGTGACAACAAAAACTAGCTTAACTACAACTTTCAGTACAAATGCACGCATTACCTGGGTTGCGATATAGTGTATCGTTAAAAAGTTTGTGCATAATACTTTTGCATAAATGCATGTTTATTGACAGTGTTCTATAATCATATTACCGGTACAATAAATATAAAATCTTACGACGAATGGTCCCGTTTGCGATTGACCACATTGTAATATATACGTAACAAAATAAATAAACGTAAAACACATGTTTCTCGTTCTTATTTTTCCCCGTTACATGAAACAAATAATCATAACATTGTCCGGATCGCATTGTGAGCACGTGTTTACGCCGAACTCGCGTCTACCACCTCGAGCATGTCTATCGCCAACGGATGTGACGCAGTTGTTAAAGATGTTGTTGCCAGCGTCCATGCCCAGTTGCCGAAGGGAATCTCGGACCGCTTCAAAGATAAGCGCACGTTGGTTGTCTTCCACAAAATTCTGTGTTTTGCACTCTGTTCTGCTGTGTTCCTTCGTTGATATTCAGTGAATACTGTTTGTTGTAGTAGTACGTGCATTACTGGTTACTGGTTGTAGTAGAAGATGTGTTACTGGTTGTAGTAGTAGGTGTGTTATTGGTTGTAGTAGTAGGTGTGTTACTGGTTGTTGTAGTAGTAGTAGGTGCGTTACTGGTTGTAGTAGTAGGTGTGGTACTGGTTGAAGTAGAAGGTGCGTTACTGGTTGTAGTAGTAGTAGGTGCATTACTGGTTGTAGTGGTAGGTGCGTTACTGGTTGTAGTGGTAGGTGCGTTACTGGTTGTAGTGGTAGAGGCGTTACTGGCTGTTGTGGTAGGTGCATTACTGGTTGTTGTAGTAGGTGCGTTACTGGTTGTAGTAGTAGGTGCGTTACTGGTTGTTGTAGAAGGTGCATTACTGGTTGTTGTAGTAGGTGCGTTACTGATTGTTGTAGTAGGTGCGTTACTGGTTGTAGTAGTAGGTGCGTTACTGGTTGTAGTGGTAGGTGCGTTACTGGTTGTAGTAGTAGGTGCGTTACTGGTTGTAGTGGTAGGTGCGTTACTGGTTGTAGTAGTAGGTGCGTTACTGGTTGTAGTGGTAGGTGCGTTACTGGTTGTAGTAGTAGGTGCGTTACTGGTTGTAGTAGTAGGTGCGTTACTGGTTGTAGTAGTAGGTGCGTTACTGGTTGTAGTGGTAGGTGCGTTACTGGTTGTAGTAGTAGGTGCGTTACTGGTTGTAGTGGTAGGTGCGTTACTGGTTGTAGTAGTAGGTGCGTTACTGGTTGTAGTAGTAGGTGCGTTACTGGTTGTAGTAGTAGGTGCGTTACTGGTTGTAGTGGTAGGTGCGTTACTGGTTGTAGTAGTAGGTGCGTTACTGGTTGTAGTGGTAGGTGCGTTACTGGTTGTAGTAGTAGGTGCGTTACTGGTTGTAGTAGTAGGTGCGTTACTGGTTGTAGTAGTAGGTGCGTTACTGGTTGTAGTGGTAGGTGCGTTACTGGTTGTAGTAGTAGGTGCGTTACTGGTTGTAGTGGTAGGTGCGTTACTGGTTGTAGTAGTAGGTGCGTTACTGGTTGTAGTAGTAGGTGCGTTACTGGTTGTAGTAGTAGGTGCGTTACTGGTTGTAGTGGTAGGTGCGTTACTGGTTGTAGTAGTAGGTGCGTTACTGGTTGTAGTAGTAGGTGCGTTACTGGTTGTAGTAGTAGGTGCGTTACTGGTTGTAGTGGTAGGTGCGTTACTGGTTGTAGTAGTAGGTGCGTTACTGGTTGTAGTAGTAGGTGCGTTACTGGTTGTAGTAGTAGGTGCGTTACTGGTTGTAGTGGTAGGTGCGTTACTGGTTGTAGTAGTAGGTGCGTTACTGGTTGTAGTAGTAGGTGCGTTACTGGTTGTAGTAGTAGGTGCGTTACTGGTTGTAGTGGTAGGTGCGTTACTGGTTGTAGTAGTAGGTGCGTTACTGGTTGTAGTAGTAGGTGCGTTACTGGTTGTAGTAGTAGGTGCGTTACTGGTTGTAGTGGTAGGTGCGTTACTGGTTGTAGTAGTAGGTGCGTTACTGGTTGTAGTAGTAGGTGCGTTACTGGTTGTAGTAGTAGGTGCGTTACTGGTTGTAGTGGTAGGTGCGTTACTGGTTGTAGTGGTAGGTGCGTTACTGGTTGTAGTGGTAGGTGTGTTACTGGTTGTAGTGGTAGGTGCGTTACTGGTTGTAGTGGTAGGTGTGTTACTGGTTGTAGTAGAAGGTGCGTTACTGGTTGTAGTGGTAGGTGTGTTACTTATTTTAGAAGTAGGTGCGTTACTGGTTGTAGTAGTAGGTGTGTTACTGGTGTTGGTAGGTGCGTTACTGGTTGTAGTAGTAGGTGCGTTACTGGTTGTAGTAGTAGGTGCGTTACTGGTTGTAGTGGTAGGTGCGTTACTGGTTGTAGTGGTAGGTGCGTTACTGGTTGTAGAAGTAGGATTGTTATTGATTGTTGTAGTAATAGGTGCATTACTGGTTGTAGTAGTAGTAGGTGCGTTATTGGTTGTTGTAGTAGGTGTGTTACTGGTTGTTGTGGTAGATGCGTTACTTGTTGTTGTTGTGGAAGATTTGTTAGGTCTAGTAGATGAGACGGGTCCCATTCCAACTGTGGAGATTGTTTGTTGAAAACTTGTTGATAATTGTTGCTCCGATTCACTTGATTCTCTCAGATCCGCGAATACCTGCGAAAGCAAATTGTTTATTATACATCGCTGCTTGGAACTGTAGTATATAAATGTCGGGTAGTGCAATTTGTAACCTTATATAATAAAAACAAACTAGTTTCGTCCTATAATTGAATAGGTAGTATATTTGAGCTCTAGCCGCTTTATTCCCCCACTTTCAGAACTCGTTTGCACACTTATTTTACCATGTTCGCCCGTCTGTCCAATTTGTTCGCTCATCGGTTTTTGCGTGTCGGGGGTAAACACATGAGTTTAAATGCTAGAGAAATGAAGCCTTATAAACATAATCATCATAATGTGGACTCCTATATATTGAGTTTAGGTATATTTCATCTTACATGAGCATAAATTGCATTTTGTAACTCCAAACGTATAGACTGTCATTGTTTTTAGGTTTTGAACATATTCATCAGCATGGGATACTTGTCCGCTTAGATATTTTTAGCACTTTTCATTCAGCAGAATTGTAATGTTTTTGCAAAACATTTAAAGTGAAACGTTTGCCCTTGTGTTGTATGTAAATTGAACACTTTAATTGGGTGTTCGATGAAACGTCTACACATATAGCATAAGAAACATAGCATACAGCAAGAGAACTTGTATACCCGGTTTTTCGGTACAGTATGTTCGCCATCAGAACATTTCTGTGACAACCAGCGGAATTTATGTATTATAACATGTATTGCGCTTACCTTAAGTCCGTAAATCACAGGCGTCTCGCACGGAACGGTTCGTTCAGTCAAAGCTCGTTTGAAGATAGAACACAGACGCGCACTTTCGTTATAAACAAAAGAGATGTCATCGAAGTCAGAGCGCGCGGCGGCGCACATTTGAACGCCGGTCACAGGATGTGCAGTGGTCGCCGCGTGCGCCACTTCCGCGCTATCGAAGCACTGTTTCCGTACAATAAGCTTATACGTAACTGTAGTAGTACCATCCGCTATGTTACATATCACAGCTAAAATAAAGACGAAAGTCGTCGGTAACAAAAGATTTATTTCACCGCGCATATTGTTGTTGTTGTCGTTTGTGTTGTAATTTTGACTTCAATTGCGATTTTCAGTTTACCCCTGTGAAACACTACAGTTAAATACTGGAAACAGTGGTATATTTTCGTTTGATTCAAAGAAAACCACAGAACATAATCTTCTCTTTATACTTCTTTGCGTCTTATTACAGTGACCAAACGCAATGTAATAAAATAGACTGCCAGGTTGTATTGCATAAACTGTTTGGCCTGATTCACTTGGCAACACCATGAGGTCCGCATATCGCTTCATGTTTACACTTTTGACCAACAAACAAAACAGTACCTTTACATCAAACGGATTTCACATGACTAATTGGTAATTTTATTTAATGTAAACAAACTGGTTGATACACTTGTTTAATTGGCAATGGGAGCTTTCTTTAGATCTCCCCTAAAAGACATCAAGTACTGGTTCAAGTCCCAGGAAACGACTCATGAGCGTTTCAAATAAGCCTAAGGGTTTCGATGCAATCGAGCTAAAACAAATAGGTTTAAACTAATTGACACTGGTTATCAATATTATAATTTTTAATAATTTAATCTTTAATTTCGCGCAAGTGTTATCTTACATGTCCAGTTCATTAGTGTAATTATTAGCCGGTAGCATGCAACATTGTAATCAATATTATATTATTAACCGTATCGGTCCATGAACATGAATAATGAGCTCAGATTGCGTTGGATTGAAGTTATATCAGATTTGGTAATTATTGAATTTAAATCTAGAGATTCCAACATAACAAAGCAATTTGTTTTTCATTACGTCAAAATCCGGGCTCAATTTTCCATTTGGCGGACGATAAATAAATATTGAAATTATCCAAATTGATAAACATCATCGCTTCCGATTAAGAAGCCGAACACGACCCGGTTCATTTTGACTAACGTAATAAGGAAATGTTGAGGAGACAAGGCAGCCAGTAGCTTAAAGGTATCTGTTTTAACACTGATGTACAAAGTCATGTCTCATGATTGGCACCCATGTTTTCCTTAAGTCATAACAAACGCATCAAGTAACAATTGCATAACATTAATTGCATTCTTATTTACATAACCTTATTGCACATACATATTTGAATACTAGCTATAACACATATAAAGATACTGGAATTTGGAATGTATGCAATAGTGAGCGTATTACGTACACAATGTTAGAATAACACTAAAACAGAGACGAAAATGTTCAAATAACAAATAATCCCGTGCATTAACGATAAAGTAAACATACTATAGCAATGACAGGACACCTTTTACTGCATGCAATGGTATGCCTGTCTTTCACTTATAATATGAACCTCTTTCCAGGAAAACTGGGCTTAATACATGTGAGCAGATGGTCAACCCAAATGAGCCTCTGCTGTCCGTGTATTGTATTTTTCTTTTATAGGAAGTCTCTTCTTAGCAAACATCCAGTTTAGGCGGAAAGTGTCATCCCTGATTAGCTTGTCTGGACTGCATAGGCTTATCTGGGATGACACTTTACGCACATGCATTAAGCCCAGTTTTCCCAGAACGAGGCTCACATTATTTATAATTTAACCCTTTGCATGCTGGGAAATTTGTTGTCTGCTAAAATGTTGTCTGCTAAATTTCTAAAATTAGCATTTTCTTCGATTTTTTTCAAAGAATACTATCAGAATAGCAAACAGTTTGGATCCTGATGAGACGCCACGTTTTGTGGCGTCTCATCTGGATCCAAACTGTTTGCAAAGGCCTTCAAAATCCGGTTCCAGCGCTCAAAGGGTTAAGTACTTAAACACAGAAGCAGACTGCAAGAACCCTGCATGATCAAGTTACAATAAATAATTATCATTTTAACAACACCAAAGCATAACAATAACAGCTAGGATTCATTGGAATGTACACACAATTATATTAATGAAATAAAATGTAGGGTACAAACACGTTACTCTTGTTTATTTTAATTTCTTCAATACTAAACATGCTTTGGCCATCAGAAGTATCTAAACATAAACAGGACGTTACCTCAATGTCATACAATTAAGTGAATTCGTTTATAAAAAAAATAAATATATATAACACATAATATATGTATATAACACTAAAAATTACACAATAGAAATATGGAGCAGTTTTTTTCAACACAATTAAACCAGGTTCTTCACAAAAATACATTAAAACCAAGAATATTGTATCACCCTATATATTTTTATAAATTAAAATTTGAAATCTTTAACAAAACTCGAGTATTTTACAATGGCAGGAGATCTTATACTGCATACACAGTTGTACGAGTATTTTATATTACAACTATCTGCTATGAAAGAACTAAATGGAGTGGATACTTGACACTTAATCACCCTATCATGATAACTTGAAACCTTTTAACAACAATTCAGTATTTTACAATGGCAGGAAATATTAGATTGCATACAAATATCTGCATACTGTGATACATAATCATTATATTTCTTTTATAATTTACATTGACATTTTTTTTCAACAGAAACAAATTATTACTATCAGTTTACAACAAAAAAGTAGTCCTGATAATAAGTGTAAGATAGTTATTGTTTTTTTTTAATTTCCATCTAAAAATAGTTGATAAACTATGTTTGAATCAAAAAAATATTCAAAATATAATTCTTTATATACCAACAAAATCACTTGTTGTTCCTTTGTTGTTCTTATATGGATAGTTAAAGAACTTTATTCTGATTTTATTCTGACNTTAACGAGGTCATACACACCGTGCTGTATTAATTCATACTGCAAATGCAATTTTCAGAATCAATTTAACGGACTTTCTGTTGAGCTGTGTTTTCCAATATTTTCTCCGCCTTCATTGACGTCCCATTTTGAAATTCCTTTTTTCGGCAAGTCAATGTATTATTTGAAGAATTTCAAATTTCATATTTATCTTCTTTCACAGTTAAAGAAAATAAGTATTAAATGATTTACATGCATATACATTTGTTTGCAAAAAAAAAACATTTTTCTTTTTTTACAGAAATGTAAAATACATAATATTAAGACATTCTAACAATGTACGCAACGATATGTTTTATTACAGAATCTCTTACTAGTTTCGAGATTAAATCCGCCAAACGCTCGTTAAATCAGAAAACGGAACTATGTTTATTGTTCGTTGTCATAAAATTAGGTCGAGGGACATCATTCAGCAAATTGGTTCTTGTTTCGCTAAAAACTCATCTAAAGAAATGCATTTGCGTATCACACTAATCAATCGCTTTGCAATGCTAGCTGAACACAAACTCATGCCTTCAGAAAAAAGCCCACGCTGATCTTCTTTTTAAATATCCAGGTATTATGTATGGTTGAAATTACTTATACATTCTTTCCGTGTTTTTATTTGTTGAGTGTACGTGAAGTTCACATGCCAACTTGTAAACACAATCATATTTGCAACAAATGAGTTAAATGTTCATCGGAATAATGAAGGATTGTAATACCAAATGTATGAAGAATGAAACATTATCATGAGATTATTTCATACATATTTCCACCCTAAAGACTTTAATTTAAGGAAAATGACCAATACAGTACAGGACAATACATACAACGCGACACCAACACAAGAATAATTAAAATAAGGGTAAAAGCCTTGGAAAGGTCAATGTAACATGCAGATGTAACTGATGAGAAGACAATGCACTCTAAGTAACTGGCAAATATAGAACAACAGACGCGGCGTCGTAGTGGACAAGCAAGACATGCCAGGCAAGGATCATATAAACTGTTTAATGACAATAGAGTTTTCAAAACTATATATTTTGCATGAGTTTCTTGGAAGAATTACCCCCCCCCCCCACACACACGCAATACAAAATATCGTTCAACTTCTCTCTCATACAATTACAAATATTTTAATTTCTGCATTATGTTCTAGAAGTAAATGTTACATTTACATACGTTTTTTCTTCAATTACCTTTATTGTACGTGACAACTTCAAAAAATACTAGCAGCATTCTGAACTCGTAACATTAAATAGACCGATAGAGGTAAATGCTCTTGCAGGTGGAGACTGAAGATCGTTAGGAATCATCTTCATTCGCGTAAAAGATTTTTTTAAACACAGCCAAGTTTATCTTTATTAAGTCACTTCGCATCTTTTGAATAGCTACAAGATCTGCATAAGCGGTGATCAAAGTGAAATAAACATGTGAATCTTTGTATAGTAAATGATGCTTTTATGAGACCATCATGTCGAATAAAGAATGTGAAATAAAACACAAGTGTCACAGTCAGTCTGGCAGTACTTCATTAACGTGTTTCCATTAATATCATCGATTGACACACCATTTGACTTGATTTGAATTTAACAACAGTCTACTCTAAAAATTCGAAAACGGAAAAATCTGGTGTTCTGGTTTCAAATTTGTATCGAAGTACTAGAGTACATATTACTTTCATGACTTTTAGCCATGTTAAAATGAATGATATTTTGTTGTTGTTTCTTGTTGTTGTAAGATTCTCTTGCAATGATCAGGATATGTTTTCTTTTCAGGCGAATTTTGTCCATTACAACTTGAGCGTTTCTCATAGCTCACAGAGATGCCTTATAAATAACTATGACTATCCATATCTGGCGGAAACGGTCGTATTTAGCTAACAAAAAGACACTTAAAAATATAGTTTGCTTCGTTTATGACAAAGATTTTTTTCTCCAGATTTCTGTGTTAAGCCGCTGCTTTGTACAAGAAATATTTGGTCTTACACTTTAAATTGTCCACGTAATCCCATAAAAATGGCAGTAACTATTATCTCTATTTTCGCTTTTTATCAGGATAAAGTTATAGCAACATTGCATCTGATTAAATGGGCTCATGTCACTAATTGCGATCAATGGGACCTTTAATCGGGCAGGAAATGTTTCATGTCTCTTATTGGTTGACATATTTGTGACCGGTTATGCCCATTTAGTACTCTTTATTATGTTTGCATTGTAACTACTATTGTGTTAGCTAATACTTTTGCATTAGACCATCTCAAGTATGTATATAAATTGCATAAGAAGGGAAGAGTGTGTATTTATGTAATACAGTAACACAACTATGTATCAAATTAAAATGACACACGATATGTTTTTATTTGCATATAATGTGTTCATACCGTTAAATCAATACTAAATATTAACTATCGAGTAACAAAGTCTATTTTAAAGGATAATTACAAAATTAAAGAAATAAAGAATATCGATATGATCGTCACAACATCGAACATTAATTGAACAGTTCGACCAAACAAAATCCCCAAAATGTTGAAAAGAAATCGTTTGTTAATGGGTTTCAAAATTTCTACTATGGATATACCGTTCTTCCGACCAAACTGGTCTCAGTTACTATGCCTTTCTTAGCGATCATCGGCATATTAAGGTCATTCAATTGTGAAAGTTTGAGCAAAATTCAACGAGTATATAAAGAGAAGTTGAAAACAAACAATTATGAGACTATATATTGTATTGTGGACAAACAGGCAAAGGGCCATACTTCTCCCAATCATTATCTCTATATTTTTGTCTTAACAATCATCTGCACATTAAAGTCAAAGTTTGAGCAAGATCCATCCCGTATTTAAAGAGAAGTTGAGAACACAAAATGTTGGGACTATGTACTATATCGAGGAAACCGCGGCAAATGGCGTTTCAGCGAGTTCCAACAATTGGTTATAAAGAAATTTAAAAAAACAAGCCTTATATGTCACTTTAAGGTCATTCAACTGTGAAATAATCAGCGCGATCTACCCAGTAGTTTTATAGGGGTTCAAAACACAAGCTTCGGGACGTACGAACGGACCTAAGGACGGACATTCATTCGGACGGACAAGTGCAATTCTTAATGCCCCTCACTCGTGGGTGGGGATTACACGTCATATATCTTGTCGATATCCGTTAAGCTTGTATGAGAGATTATGGTTATTATTGGAGGAATTTATTAGAATGATATTGCTATTTCTTGGCGAGTCCTTAAATTGAAAAATAAGATACAAGATAATAAAATTTAACTTCTAAATTAAACTTGACATGCGTCCGTTAATATATGGATGTGTCGTTCTTTGATGAATAAGAACTCGTGATTTACGTAATTATATACTGTTTGAATACAAGAGTAATGTGTGTTTCTCGTAATGTCGCACAAATCAATAAAAATTACAGACTTTCTATTGAATCAAATTACATATTTACACCAATTTCTGGCTGCACGGGTGGTGTACCGCGCAGTTTTATTCAAAACCACTTGTGTAAACAATATACTAATATTTTTTATTTTTTTTTCATAAAATAGAATACAATATTAAAACAACCGTAGAAAAACTGAATATTATTAGAAACAATACCAAGAAAAGCATATCTACTACGAATGAAAAAAGCGAATTTATAATCAGTACATACTTTGTGATAAAACATATGCAAACCATTTCATTTTATAAAAATAGCAGAAACGCGCTCTTGACTTAAAGTGCCATTAGACGCATCTAACACTGTTGAATTGAGCTGTAAAGAAATAACAGGTCAAAATAGTTAGTTAAAATGTGGTGACTGACCAATTATCTGCAACTCATCTTGCCACCAGTTGTTTATAAAAAATATATATTATATTCATANTTCGAAAGATCTGCGTATCTTGATATTGTTGAAAATAAAAAACATAGGAATATTATTGCTAAATTACGTTTGTCGTCTCACAAATTATTAATTGAAACGGGTAGACACCAGAACATTGTCAGAGATCAACGCAAATGTGTTTTATGCAACCTCAATGATATCGAGGATGAATATCACTTTGTTATTAAATGTCCTTATTATGCCGATATTAGGAATACATTAATTCCAAAGTATTACAGATCACGACCTAGTATGTTCAAGTTTATCGAACTACTTAATTGTTCAAACAAAATAGTGTTAAGAAAACTTGCCATTTTTTGTTTAAAATGCTTTAAGTTGCGAGAAGATGTGCTATATGTGTAGTATAAATGATATATCTTCCACAAAGACAATAAGCTTAGAATAATGTTATATTTGTAACAATTATTAAATTTCGTGTTAACATTATATGATCACTTTGTATTAACCCCATCCATGTGACATTCTCACTAAAACATGTTGTATGTCATTACTTTTTTAAATTGATCTTTCCTCAAAATGATGTATGTTTTGTATATAATTGTCACGCATGCTGTTATTGCATATGTATGTTTATGGCGATGAGCTGTATGCTTAAGCTAAAATAAAATATTCTGTTCTGTTCTGTTCTGTTATACCTATTTACGTGACAGAAAATATTGTGTATAGTTGAGTATGTAGACGATGTACCTATGTATAAGTCTGAATAAACTGTCTGTCTGTATTAAAATTAGACCAAACTGATACTAGTTTACGCACAAACAGCACAATTGATGCAAATAAGACTGGATGATATTTAATTTTGGATTTAAAATTTACTATAATTTACTACAGGTCATGCACATAATGCAACGAAGCCATAATAGTATCACATCTGGACGCTAGAAGCTGTAATTTAGTGACTGGAACTCAATCAACGTGTTGCCTGTTGCAACTCCCCTAAACTAAATTAATTTTACAAACGAAATAAAGTGGACAGTGAAGATAAACCCGCAAGATAGAGGACTTTGATTGCCAGCTAGATCTAAGGCTAGGTTTGTTTAGTTTCGATAAACAGATGAAATCGAACCCTACGTTTATTGTGTTTAAGTGAGATTACTTATTGTCATCAACTCACACATTGTTCAATAAAAGCTAATAAATGTTGCGCAATCGGGCCAGTTGAATCAACTCAGCCACTTCAGAGGTGACGGGGCTTCATTCAGGGGATACTTTGTGATTACATCCTGGTCTTATGTTGTCAGAGACATTATCACTCACAAAGATAAACAGTCCATTTAAAAGGCACTAAAAACTATGTAACTGGGAAAACAAGATTTGATGGGATTTTACTGTCCAAGATAATGTGATGACATTTAAGTCCCCCATCCATTAAAGCTATTTAATTTTAAATAAAAGATTGTTATTGTGGAGTCGCCTTGAGCTGTGCAAGGAAGCCGTAGTACCCAGACGAAACCTAACCTGTCCGGTTCGGATACCACCAACCGAGCCCACATACGCCGAGAGCGGGGATTGAACGCGGATTGCAGTGCAGTAGCATCTGCGCTAACCAGACGGCTCATGGCAGCCGATCAGCATAACAGATATTGGCAAATCCTATAGAAATTTAAGTCATGTGGAAATAAAAGACAATGGGCCTTATAAAAGAATTGTTATAAACTGGTGTTCATGTTGCTGCGTATGCGAGGGGCTGGGCTGGATCGACGCTGGCCGCATGTGACATAAGGCCCTTTATCGCAAGACGCGGCTCGTTATATAATTATACACATTATTTCAAGCAATGCAATAATGTCTGGAACATGAGAAATCTGACGCATGCTTTTAAAAATTCATCGTGAGATCATTTTTAAACATAGTTTGTGTTAATATCAATAATCATTTAGTTCAGGTATTTTAAGTGTATCTGCCGATGTTAACAATTAAAATGCAATGCTCTTAGCTAATGTTTTAATGAGTTTAATGATTTGAAATTATGTAGGATTTTGACACATTTAATAAGTACATGTATATTAGCATTAAATATTGTTTTTAACTTCAGAACTTGCGCAGATTCGCAAATATTAAAATCACTTTCTTTTTTAAAGTCATTTCAACCAATATTAATGTGAAACCTAAAATTTGAATAGGCGCCTTCAAGCAGGATATCAATAGAGGTTCAAGGTGACGTAGTTTGACAGGTGGAACAAATGAAACCTGTGAAAACAACAATAGTGTCAATAGCCCGGTGGACGTCAGTCAGTTTTAGCAACTATAGCCATAGTTCATGGAAGTGGGGGTGGGTGTTTCTTTAATGATTACCAAAGTACCAGGAGATCGCCAGAGGTGATTTAAAAACAGGGTTATAATTAATTACAGGATATCATGGTATTAATTAAGATGTACACTAGTTTTTAACGTCACATGCCCCACCAAAATTGATATGTAATAGAACCACGTCAACTTGTTGAAAAATAAAGAACCTTAACTGTGACACTTTTTGTGCCTAGGTCCATTATCAACACAATGTCAAATGTAAAAATCACCAGTGTATTAGCAATTTGTCAACATTTGCCCTTACAAATTACGTTATTTCGTCAGATATTGCAGTTCAAAGTTCATTGTATTTGGGAGATTTACGATGGGAAAAGAGTAACAGAGGGAGATCTGTCCAGCAGTTGTTCTTTTCAATGAAGCTGTCAGCTGAAAGTCCATTTGATTCAATTTAAAGATTCAGACCCTAAAATAAAGAAAGGGCTTTTAAAACCAGTATAAAGTGACCAAGGTTTCAATTAAGGGCTGTTACCCATAATTGTCACGAAACAAATCAGCTAAAATTATCTCAACATTTTCTTATAAAAAGCACAAATAACTATCATTACATAGATCTATTCCATATAATTTCAGCAAAATTTTATAATAGAAAGGGTTGAATGTCCAATTATTGGATTTCTGGACATTGCCTTCTCAAAATGCATGATCTAATATATAAATATCAAATGTCAGGCAGTTTCGGGATATAGTAAATGGTATCCGGACATTGGTTCCTACGGATTATAGTTCGTACGCAAATATTGACGCAAACAGCATTGATTCCTACGTTCCTTTGACAACGCATACAATGTTTCCAGTGTTAATTTTACCACCCAGGCAATTGTTGTAATCTTATTTTACAGCCCGGACATCGGTTCCTACATTATGTTGACACCCTGGGCATTGTTTCATACATTATATTGACCGCCTGTGTCAAAATTAGCATATGTACCAGGGTCGGTAGGACCCAATTCATCCTCTTAACGAAAACAAACCTTTACTGTTTACATTATTTACAATTACTTAATGGTGCTTTATTTTGCAATTCAGACAAAGTTGAACAGAGTTACGAAACTTAAGTTGCAATGCATGTTTAAAATTAGATCAAAAGGGTTAACGCCCAGACGGCAAATGAATCTTTGAGGCGACGTGGCGAAGTGGATTTGGTGTCCGCTTAGCGATCGGGAGGTCACGGGTTCGATCCCCTTTGGATCTCCCTCATAGACACCAAGAACTGGTTCTAGTCCCAGGAAACGGACTCGAGAGCGTTTCAAATAACCCTCAGGCTTTCGATGCAATTGAGCTAAAATAAATACGTCTAAACTAAATGAGTCTGGATGATGTTTACTTTAAGATATAAATTTTACTTAGTGCATGCAAAGAAGTCATAAAAGTACCACATCTGTACGGTGTAATTTAATGGCTGGAACTCAATCAAATTGTTGCCTGTTGCAACTCCCCTTAACTTAATTAATTTTCCAAAAGAAATAAAGTGGACGGTGAAGATAAACACGAAAGATATCCCCCAAATAGAGGACTTTGATCTTAGGGTGGATTTGTTTATTTTCAATAAACAGATGAAATCGAACCGGACGTTTATAGTGTTTAACTGTGATTACTTAATTGTCAACAACTCACACATTGTTAAATAAGAGCTAATAAATATTGCGCAATCAGGTCAGTTGCATCAACTCAGCCACTTTCGATGGGTCAGGCTTCATTAAGGGGATATTTGGTGGTCTTATGTTGTCAGAGACATTATCACCCACAAAGATTAACAGTCCATTTAAAAGGCACTAAACATTATGCAACTGGGAAAACATGATTTGAAGGGACTTTACGGTCTAAGATAATGTGATGAAATTTAAGACCCCCATTTATTGTTTGCGCTTCTGCTTAAGTGTTTCATCAAAGGATGAAGGAAGCGATCTATTCCATTAGAGAACAGTGCCCACCTGAGATCGCCGAGCTCAGACGCAAATGGTTCCCCAAGTTGTGCAGATTCGCAAATATGTATCACGTTCCTTTTTAAAGACACTTCAATATTCATTAATTTGAAACCTAAAATTGGAATTAACGCATTCAAGCAGGATATCCGTGAAGGTTCAACGTGATATACCGGGTAGTTTGACAGATGGAAAAAATAATCATGTGAACTCAACAATAGTTTCAATAGCCCGGTGTAAGACAGTCAGTTTTAGCAACTATAGCCACACTTCATGGAAGTGGGGGTGGGTGATTTTTTTAATGATTACCAAAGTACAATGAGATTGCCACCGGTGATTTACAAGCCGTTATTTTTTTAATTAATCACAGGATATCATGGTAATAATTAAGATGTTGACTAGTTTTTAACCTCACATGCCCCACCAAAATTGATACGTAATAGAACCACGTCAACTTCAAATGTTGGAAAATAAAGAACCCCAACTCTGACACTTTGTGTGCCTAGGTCCATTATCAGCACAATGTTAGATGTACAAATCACCAGTAAATTGGCAATTTGTCAACATGTGCCTTACAAATTACAAAATTACCTTGACATATTTCATTTTAAACTTCATTGTATTTGGGAGATTTACGATGGGAAAAGAGATACAGAGGGAGATCTGTCCAGCAGTTGTTCTTTTCAATGAAGCTGTCAGCTGAAAGTCCATTTAATACAATTCAATGATTCAGACCCAAGAATGAAGAAAGGGCCTTTAAACCCAGTATTAAGTGACCTTGGTTTCAATGATGGACTGTTACCCATAAGAGTCACGAAAGAAATCAGCTAAAATTATCTCAACATTTTCCTTAAGAAACAAATCAGCAAATTTTACACTAGAAGGGGTTGAATTCCCAATTATTGGATTTATGGAGATTTCTTTCTCATCAATGCATGATATAATATATAGATATCAAATGTTCGGCAGTTAAGGGGTATAGTAAATGGTATCCTGACATTGGTTCCTACGGCTAATATAGATCCTATGCAAATTTTGACACAGGCGGACATTGATTCCTACGTTCCTATGACAACGATGACAATGCTTCCAGCGTTATTTTTACAACACGGGAAATGGTTTTAACGTTATTTTACAGCCCGGACATTGGTTCCTGCCTTATGTTGGATAGCATGTGTCAAAATAAGCATAGGTACCAAGGTCAGTAGAACCAAATTCACCCTCTACAGTATTTCGATACCCATAACACACCTACGTTGTTTAACAATCAGTAAGACCTTGTTTATTCGTTATCCAAATGAAATTTGACAACGATTTACGTTTAACAACATTCAACAAGATGCTAATTTACAATGTTTCTCGCATTCAAATAAGTGCTTAAATCGACATTAGTGGCCTTTTTTCATTGTTCATATCAGTTATTGAATCACTTCAAACACAATTTACCCCAAAATCGCATTAACATTAAAGCCCCATTACTACTCAAAATCAACGAACATTTTGTACAATATTTCGTAAAATAAAGTTAAAAAAATAATAATTAGTGTTCCATATAGCAATTGCTGAAATTAAATTTTAACGCCAGATGTGGTCTGGTAACATAGATGTTTGTAGACATAAAATGCATTTTTTTTGAGACACAATTAATTCCATTTCAATTTCACGCACATATATCTATTCATACAACACACGAACACTAAAGTGGTACCATGTTACTGTTCATGTGTCGTATGAATAGATGTATTTGCGTGAAAATGAAATGGAATTAATTGTGTCTAAAAAAAAAAAAAACGTGCATTTAATATCTACAAACATCTATGTTACCAGACCACATTTGGCTTTGTAATTTTGGCTATTGCTATAAGGAACATTGATTTTTTATTGGGTAACTTTATTTACGAAATACTTTACGAAACTTCCGCAGATTTTTTAGTATTAATAGGGCTTTAACAATCGATGTATCTTTATTTTCATTGAATACAGACTGTGATATATCTACGTATCGGTCATCTGTGTACGGGACTAAGATATAGTCCGCGGAAGAATTAAATTACATGTATTTTAAAACAACAACCCATTTTTTATGTCATATTTATTTAAAAGTGATAACTTTAAAATTGTATATACGTCAAAGCCTTAGAAATAATGTTTTTCTACAATCAATGCTAAAAAATGTTATGGTTATGGGGGACCGTACATGCAAAATGTTGACTTTATTTTTAATTATGTTGGAAATGGACATTGTATTACATTATGATTGGTATTAGAAGAAAGTGACCTTAATACATGGTCAGTTATGTCGTTATGGGGCCACATGTATGTTTAAATGATGTAAGTCATTTAAAATAATACATTGTTTATATAACTCACATGCGCGCTTTTTAAACTGCCCCAGCAAACATTTTATATCGGCCCTTTATCGGGACGAAACAGATTTTCGCAAAGGCCCGATATCGGTATTTACATCGGCCCGAGATCGGACCTGCAACACGGCGCGATGTCCGCCCGACATCAATACCGGCATACTGTTTTCGTTCCACCCGGTTTTCCCGAGATGCAAAATTTCGGCTCATCATCGTGCCGCTATAAATTTGAACATCGACCCGATATGGGTTTTAATATCGACCCGAAATCGGAACTGCAACAAGGCGCAGTGTCGGCCCGACATCGACTTACGGCTGTCAGTTCACCAGAATTTGTCAGATATTCACAATCACCTTCGACTGCTTTCATTGAACCCATTGCACTGTCAGCGACCTTAAGATGTGTTCGCAATAATTGCTCCAATACTGCTCAGTCTGTAGTAACATAAGTATAAAATTAAATACGCTGATGTACAGATTAACAAACGCATTTAACAGGTTAACACAAACAGAATGAAAGGACAGACACACAGTATATATATATAGTGTTTTAAAAATAACGATCAGACCAGGTCACATAGCTTTCTGTTGCCGGTGGTGATGGTGTGTTGGGAAGTCTTGGCGGTTGCTGTATATGACTTGAAAATGAAAATCAGTAAAACAATCCATATAATATACACCCAATATCTTGATTATTGACATACAACATTGATATGAATGATCATTGTCGCCCCAATTTGCGTATGTACAAACGACATCTGTCCATGTTGAATTACTTTTTAGGTATGAAACGACAGGGTTTAATTGAACTAGAATTATCCCTAAAATAATAACTTAGAGCCAGCACATAAATGCAAGATATGGCAAATATCAGCCTTTTATCGGCTAATGCTTAATGTACTGCCATCATACAGCCAACATCGTGCCGATATGGGCATGCAAGCTGGGACATCGCTTATTGTTCTTTCTGGCAGAGTATTATAGACAAAAGCTGGCTGATTAAATCTTTATTGTACATTCAAAACTTAGCTGTAAATTTCTGACATTAGAGAATGTATTAATTTCTTAACATTTAAAAGTGTGTGCTCAAAATGAATCACACATTGGACCTAGAAATGTGTAGCAGACACTGACGCCTCCACAGCGCATGTTTGGACACAGACAAATCTACTATATATTCTGCAGCTGACAAAAAGACAAAGGCACTAAAATAGTCGCAGTCGAAATCCCTTTCTTGTCGATCATATGTTCGAATGATCAAATGCAATGTTAAATGCCTCACTGTCCAGGGGAGGAGGCATACAAAATACTTACACCGTACTTACGAAAATCAAATATAGGATAAATATTTGGTTGATTATGTAAATACAACTTGTGTGAGTTCCGCAAACAACACACACTCGTGTACAAGAGTATATAAGGTATTCAGATGTTAAAGCCCAAGTCACATACAGATGCCGGATCAACGGTCGGTTCATATCCGGGATGATCCTGCATGTTAACCGTGTAGCCACCGTGTTGCTCCGTGTCGATCCGTGTAGGTCCTGGAACGAACGAAAATGTCCTTGGCGCTCCGGGAGGCCAACACGGCAGTTTTGGGAAGTTCAAAACTGCCGTGTTGATCCGTGAAAATCCGGGATGATAGCACCATCCGGGATGGTCCGTGTAGCTGCTGTGTGGGGTCCGGGGACAGCCGTATAGGGTCCCGGGACAGCCGTATTTATGCCTTGGTTGTCCGTGTGCGTCCTTGACAGTCCGGGAACACATTTAAGACCCCTCTCCTTCAAGGACCGTCACGGCAGTTGTATGGTTTTCTCCTGTGCTACCGACAATGCAACATGGGCGATGAGATGACAACTGAGGACAAGCTGATGCTGATGAGATGCTAGCTTGTACTGCAAAACAGGTTGAAAGCAGTATCCTGATTGCTAAACCGAACCTACGACAGAGAAATAGAAAATTCGCAAAAAATATTTATCTTAACCAGTGAATAGAATGAAAAGGAGAACCATCTATGTCAGACAATGGCTAAACAGACGACCAGGCCTGGTTGATAACGTACGGCTGATGGACGAACTCAAGAAAAAAGGACGCAAAAGGCTTCTTTAATATCCTGCACATGGGCTATCGGATATACCAACGTATACGTATTGAGCAAAGAATCATGCCGAAGAAGTTTAACTACAGGAAGCATCTGGCAGCTGGAATTAAGTTTGCAAAATCATTGCAGAACCCAACATCGGGGACAGTTACCACTGTCTGAAGTATGTCTTTCGGGTCGCACACAGCACCGTCTCCAAGATCATCCTTCAGGTTTGCGACGCGTACTTGCAATTTTTGCTGAGGAACCAATGCCATGTCCTGAAACACCAGATGGGTAGAAGAGCATTGTCAAGCAGTTCGGCGACCTATAACAGTTGCATTACTGTGTGGTTGTATTAGACGGGAAGCACATCGCCGTACATTGTCCTCGGTGTGGCAGCTCCTTGTAATACAAGTAATACCCTTCCATAATCCTCATGGCCTTTGGCGACGCCGACTACAAATTCATTTGGGTTGAATTAGGCAGCAATGCTTTTCGCATTCAAGATAGGGTTCTACTTGAGCCAATCGGCCATGATGACCTTCATTTTCACTGAAAGGACGAGGGACGTCTTGTTTTTTTCTTTAGGCGTCAGTTTCTGTGGGTGGTGCTGATGGTTGTTGATCTACTTGTTAATGTATAAGCTATCTTGATCTGGGCATCGAGCTTGTTTCAACTTCTTGCTGCTTTTCTTCGTCAGTAGCGGATGCTGCACGTGACAATCTTTTGGGAACTGGAAGGCCCAATTTTACATTATACGCTTCATTGAAGGTGGCATTTTGACCTTTTAGCTATGTATACGAGGTAACACCTACGAGATTTGATTGCAGAATGATGGAATCACCAAAAATCAACCTGCTTTTAAACAAGTTATTTTCGATCCGGCGCAGATCGTGTTTGGTCAATATGGATGCCGTGTAAGCCCGTGTCGTTGTCGTGTAGGTCCGGGATGGTCCGTGTAGATGCCGTGTTGGTCCGTATTTATCAGTGTCTCTGTCGTGTAGGACCGTAGCTTTGTCGTGACTGTCCGGGACAGTCCGCGCGGGAGCCTTGTTGATGGCGTGTTGCTGCCGGGTTGGTCCGTGTGGATGGCGTGTTGCTTCCGGGTTGATCCGTGTGGATGCCGTGTTGTCATAGGGATGATTGTTTTTTGGAGACCGTCGACGCTCAAAAATCACAACAGGCCACGGATCGTCCCGTTTCTTGATCCGGGACTGCCATGTAGATCATAACATATGTGTAAACAATGAAATTACAATTAACAAGTATCAATTACTGCCTCACACCTCAGAAAGTTCACCCCAAAAGTGCACAATACGACCGTATCAGTTACACTTACAAGTAGTTTAAGTAGATCTATGATTCTTCCAATGAAGTTATCCAAATTCGGCTGTCCGGACAGCGCAGTGGTTGGAACACCCGCTCCTCAAATAGAAGACCCCGGTTCAATGCCCGCTACCGGCGCATGTGAGCTTAGTTGGTGATCACCATACCAGGTGGGATGTCTTCCGGATACTCTGGTTTCCCCCCACAAAACAAGACCACAAAAAAATGAGCATTATTACTTAAATACTTAATAGCATGACATTGCAGCTATAATTCAAAACTTTGGTATAATACAACGCCTTTTGCTAAAATTTATTTTGTTAAACAATGTATCAAAATGATGCAATTTTTATTTAAGTTATGAAAACAGATAGACTGAAATAGCAAACAAGTGTATAGTATTTTTATTTCATATAATACTCGATCCTGTATATTCCAGCGCAATTCAGACAATACAATAATCAGTATCTTAATTAGAATTTCCATTTTAAAACAACTTATAACTATAGTATAACTTATTAAGCAGTGTTAATGGTATTTAACACAGGTGACATGTCATTAAGCTTTTTCTATCAGATTGGAATAGATTGGTCATATCACCATCATCATCTATAGTGTAACTGTCATATATAAAGACTAGGCAACACTATTAATCAAACAGTTAACGACTGTCAACCGACTGTTTGAAAGTAAATTGTCAATATTCCCAATATCTCAGGTCTTGAAAATAAAATTTATTATGGTCATTTATATCTGTCTCCTGTCATATGACAAGTGATAAAACTTCAATGAACATTTTGACATTGAACTGATTTATAGTTTAAAAAAATCACATCTATATGGTGGCTTAATAAATTAGT
>VMBQ01004691.1:45020-73481 GCA_007657795.1 Dreissena rostriformis
ATTTCAAAACAAAATATTATTATTAATTATAAAAGTTCAACAAATATTTAAAGAACTTTTATTCTTAATAAATGTTTCAAAAGTAAAAAAACATATCCATCAAAACATTCATGGGCTAAAAATAGTGTGGGAAAATATTCCAAAATAATTATTTAACATTTGGATGTACCAGTATTTTAAATTTAAATGACAGTAATAGACACTTGGATGCATTGAGCTATTTTCTGTTCTGTTAGATGTTATCATAATTGCTACAACAACACCTTTGACACCTCCGAATACCGAAGAATAGTATCTTGCTGAAACCAACTTCTGACATCCAGCAATTTCAGTCAGTCTGCAGAAGAAAAGGGAGGCTTTAATACAAGTACATGTGTGTGATGAGAGATTTGCCCAAAGTTGATAACAAGTGACAGGAGAATCACAGGAACTCACAGTTTGGACAGAAATTAGAAGCAGCTGAAGTGAGCCATTGCATCAATTCAGCCATAACTATTGTGCAATCCCAACCTGCCTGACAGTACAGCACAGGTGCAGTATGCCACATGTTCACATACACCAGACAAACTGCTAACAAGTTATCCCCAGCCCCACCCTCATGCTAGGTCATCAGGGTCACCAGGGTGTTGCAGATTGTTGTCAATGTACGGAATACCGTTAGGGCCATCATGGATACACATTAAAATCCAGAGGGCGACAATGCGATAGTGCGATAGTACGATGGCGACAATGCGATAGTATGATGGCGACAATGCAATAGTACGATGGCGACAATGCGATAATACACAAAACCACACACACTAAACCCTATGCACGAAACACTATGCATGAAACCCTATACATGAAACCCTATGCATGAAACACCATGCATGAAACCATATGCATGAAACACTATGTACTAAACACCATGCATAACCCTATGCATGAAACCCTATGCATGAAACACCATGCATGAAACCATAGGCATCAAATACTATGCACTAAACACCATGCATAACCCTATGCATGAAAACACCATGTATGAAACCATAGGCATCAAACCCTTTGCACCAAACACCATGCATGAAACCCTATGCATGTAACCATATGCATGAAACCCTATACATGAAACACCATGCATGAAACCATATGCATGAAACCCTATGCATGAAACCATATGCATGAAACCCTATGCATGAAACCCTATGCATGAAACGAGGGCAAAAGACAGTTTCTTTAATCTCACACACTGACTGAAAAGACCTCTAATAATGTAGTTCGCGTTCAGACGGTATCTCAATGATCCAAGTCCTACTACCGAACCACGGATTTGAAGCCCAGGGTCTCCTAGATGCTGCACGTATTGCAATGATCCGTAGAGACAATATAATCAAGATTCCCTCGAACCAGCCAATAATATTAAAATAATTCCCCTTCCTTTCGTAGAGTGTGTTAGTGTATATGAGGTCTCCACGATGTTAACCAAGCGTTAGCTACATTCAGAGAGAGATCAACTTACAGGTTGCTATTACGACAATGGTTTTACAACAATCAATTTCTGGATTTGGGGTTACAAGCCACCAAGAAAACAGTAAGGTGACTGGCAGCAATTTCGCTACAATAGTACGATGGCGACAATGCGATAATACGATGACGACAGTGCGACAATATGATGACAACAGTGCGACAATACGATGGCAACATTGCGTTAGTACAATGGCAACAATGCGACAATGCGATTATACGATGACGACAGTGCGACAATACGACGGCAACAGTGCGATAGTACGAATGCGACAATGCGATAATACGATGACGACAGTACGATTACACCATGATACAATGGCGACAGTACGATATAACTATCACATTGTCGCCATCGTACTATCGTATTGTCACCATCGTACTATCGCGTTGTCGCATTGTCGCCATCGTATTATAGCGTTATCGTACTGGCGTCATCGTATTATTGCATGGTCGCCATCGTACTATCGCACTGTCGCCATCGTATTGTCGCACTGTCGTCATCGTATTATCGCACTATCACATTGTTGCCCTCTGGATTTTAATGTGTAACCACAATGGCCCTAACGGTATTCCGTAGTCAATGAGTGTATGCAATCTCGTACATCTACTGACAGTGAAGACCTTGTGCCAGCAATCAACTGTAGAAGGGCTTACCTCAGTGCATTCCATATGTTTAAAGGTGTCAAATGTAGGTTCCAGTGAAAAAATAAATAGCTTAATATCTGACAAGCGTACACTTGCATCAGTCCAATGCTCAAAACGTTTGTCCCTGTCTCAATTATCATCTAGTAAGCCACCAATAGTCGAAGGACAATATTTCTGTATTTCTTTTCTTTAATTTATTCATTTATAAAGAAATTATTTTATGCTTTAATTTTTGTAAATACATGTTACAATATAAAGAAATTGTATAAACACAATTCAAATTATACAAGTAATTGCTCTGAACCCCTTTATGAGTTAATTAATGACTATTTATTCTGCCACTCTGATACATTCAATTAAAAATGATACCTATAATTAACGAATACATACTTTAGATCAAAGGCATGCTTAGCCAAAATCTCCAAAACTTATATGAATCAAATGTAATAGAGTATTTTTGGGATTTAATAAGCAACATTTGAGATTTAATACATACACCTTTTGCAGTATTTTAGTATTTGTTCATAAAATCTACAGTGAACACATTTTGGACTGTCTGAGCACGAGGGCGTTGTAACAGCTAAACATATCATTGATAGATACATTTGAGCCTTGCTCTGTAAAATAGGGTTTAATACATGTGCGTACAGTGTCGTCCCAGATTAGCCTGTGCAGTCCGTAGGGACGACACTTTCCGCTTTAACTGCATGATTATGGACTATGAGCTTTTTTCAACCATTTTCGGAATATTACTTACCAGCTATAAAAAAAAACAAAAAAACTTGGCTCATTTTGGGGAAACTAAAATTGATTGATTGTTTAAAGCTGAAGAATATACATTCTGTCTAAACAACATAAAATTATAATATTCTGAACAAAAGCGAATCAGTAAATTGTTATAGCATTTTATATCTTAACGGTCATGGTGTACCCAAACGTATGAAAGTAGTTAAAACTATGAATTGGGAATAATTGTGACTAGATTTCGGAAAACATATAACTTTTGGGATTTTGATGACCTATAAAATCAATAACAAAAAAACCCAGGCAGCCCTGGAACTAAATGTTTCTATTGTTTGTGGATGGTATTATTCAAGCATTTCAGTGAATCAAAATATTTATAGTTTATTTTGTAACAATTTTTATAAAAACATTATTTTTAATTTATAAAATATGAATCTTTGTCAATTATTAAAAAATAAGTGCAAAAAACACTACAGATTCTCTTAGTTGAAATCTAGTAATGGGAATTGGAAACTGATAAAACTGATGAGATGAAACAAATAGAAATAGTCAAGACACTTGGTCTGTCCAAATATTTTTGTTTGTACAACTAAAAGACTTGTTATCTTGGCTTGGCAGGTCCTTGAAACATTGTTATGTCAAACATCTACTCTGAACTCTTGTACTAAACATATTATCTTCAGTGTTGTTCCAACAACAGAATAAACTGTATACGCCTAACTGCACAGTGATCCGAAAATTATAGCAAACAACTCCATTTCTGGCTATACATGTACATGTATATTTATTACCATATCTATAGAAACCAAATCCTTCAAAGTATTCTAATCTCATGAGAGATTAACTTAACCATCTAAGAAGCTATCTGTTACATAAGTTAACCAAAATCGAACCATTTTATCAGATTTAACATTGAAGCAAGTAAGCAATGCTCTTTTAATATTTGTCCGGCAAATCTGTTTCAATTAGAACAAGGCTTGTCACCATAGGATGACATAATTATGCCCCTTTTTTCCACATTTTTCGAAACCTAAACGCAAACTTTAAAGTTTAAGTGTGACGGAATTTCAGACGGACAGACGGACGGACAGTGCGATCACTATATGCCACCCTACCGGGGGGCATAAAAAGTAAAAAGTTTAAAAACCCATATTGTGGACCTTGTGACCTTAAAATCATTATCCAAAAAAGTCATTCATTTATGATGCCCACTTCCCAAAAAAGACCACACACAATACAGATCTTATTTCCTTAACCAGCTTAACCTTTCTTAAACCTTGCATTTAAACTTAAGTATCAAATGATAAAATCTTTAAATATAAGGTCAAAATGGCAACAACCTTAGTCACCCCAAAATAATACTGATCACAATACTGTCTAGCAATGTATTATTCTTAAACGTTGCTATATAAACATCATATTCGCAGGCCTTTTTCTAATCTCTTTTTTTTGGAAATAGGATCAATAACACAATTAAGAAAGAAATAATTAAAAATCAAATTATATTTATTATTCCGTGACATATTGCAAGTGTTTTAGTGATTTGAAGATAGGGAATCAGAGTGAGACATTTTGCAGAATTTTGCTTCTTTTGTAATTCATGTTAAGGTTTGCGTGCAACAACTCCATATCATCTAGGCCTACTACAGATATTAAAATAAAACATACCCGTATGTGTAACGAGTGTTTTTAAACAGTCACTGACCAAGACCTCATCTTTTGACCTACCTTCTAGCATGATTGTGCCAACTTTTGTACTTTGAGACATCAGGTTAAGGTTTGTGTGCAAGTTAACCCTTTGCATGCTGGGAAATTTGTCGTCTGCTAAAATGTCGTCTGCTGAATTTCTAAAATTAGCATTTTCTTCGATTTTTTTCAAAGAATACTATCAGAATAGCAAACAGTTTGGATCCTGATGAGACGCCACGTTCTGTGGCGTCTCATCTGGATCCAAACTGTTTGCAAAGGCCTTCAAAATCCGGTTCCAGCGCTCAAAGGGTTAAAATTATTTTTAAACTTTGCATGCAACAAGTACATTTTTCTTTTAACACCACAAATATTAGATTGAAACTCCACACATGTCTTCCAAATCATCTGTGATGTCATCAACCAATGTCAATAACTCAGAGCTGTAAATTAGAGCAGAATTATGACCCTTACTGTACTTTTGGGCTTTCATAAGGGACTAGTTGAGTCAAGGTCACTGTTAATTAAAATAGATAACAAGTTTGCGCTAAAGAACTTCAGTTAAGATGGAGAAATTGTGCTGGAATTTTGTGTTTTGGTTAGTTACACATTGATCTAGCAAGGGATAGCATTTTGGGGTCAGTGGGGTCAAGGTTACTATTACCAACAATAGAAAGTGTTTCCGCTTGATAACTTAAAAGTATTGAGCTGTAGTTTTAAGATAGGTTACATGCTGACCTAAGGTGAGATTTCATAGGGGGCCAGTTAGGTCAATGTAATTGTTGCTTAAAATGTATAAATACTATGGTAAACTGGTAAACATTAGTAGTCTCCTTCTTAGTCAGCTCATACAGTTTAATTATTTCCAGTTCAAGTTAACAGAAATCATGTAGTCGAAATAAGACCTTTTGAGTTGCTCCCTACGAAAATGGGTATTATGCTGCAAGTGTAGCTCCGGACTTCAGTATACAGATTCAGAGGAAAATATCAAGCTGCATTGTTTAGATATTCCTAAAAGGCCTATTTTTGTAGGGCGCAGATCTTTTCTTAGGTTTTCCCCTAGACATGTCTTTCAATATTTCAACTGTGCCAATTGCAACACAAATGACAATTATTAAATTATGGGATACTGACAGCTCCATAAGAGGTTAACTTTTGCCAAAACTATGAATTATAATACTTTGTATACAACACCCTTTATACCTCTATGTCAAAGAAAGTTATACATCCTTATTCAATGTAAATATGAAATCTGACAAAAAAATAAAATAAGCATTATTTGTATACTTTAGTATCTTTATTTTATACTCTAGATAGGCATGAGTTTTTTTTACATATGTACAAACTCTTTAACACAAATAGTACAATGTAATTGCAATAGCACTATAACACAAATCCAATAACAATATCCTACAAAGGTGCAAGTTAACATTAAACATTATTAATATATACAGAACACACAATTTCATATTTTAGCTAATGGTATACTGGTATGTAGCAACAAAGTTTGAGTACAGGAAAGTAAGAAATAGGTCGACAACAAAGAATAACTTAGACAAACAGGAGAAGGGAATGTGGAGTCAAAGATAAACATGGTACAAAAGATGAAGCTACATGACAGAAAATTATAAAAGTAATTTAGTTTTATACTTTGTAAAAATTAAAAAAAATCATGCTTATTGCATGAACAAGTGTTTAAGAACATAATTCAATACCGTTTTGTGTTCTGAAACAAATAACTTCAGAACACGTGAACACAACAGTGGTGAACATAAGAACACAACTATAGCAATCCATTAAACACTCATAAACAGGTAACACGACATACGAGTCAACAGCACTGATTCATCTTTCATGCACAAAGTAGATCCCTTCAGCGGACATCAAATAAATGTCAGCCTGAGCACATTGGATGTGTAAACGAGTAAGTTTCTAAATCTATGCAGTGTCTCTTCCTGACTCTGAACTTCTAACCACACTTGAAGTCTATATTTGCACTTTATATATAATGACATCACAGATAAAGGTTGGTAAAGTTTAGACCCGCTCTGGGTTTTCCAACATTGCAGCGCTCACAAGACACTCTCGATGTAGGACTTGCTAGGCGTGATGACCATCATGGGAAGGCGATTACATGGGGTCAATATTGCCTTCTTCGTAATCTCTTGAACTCCCTCTGACGTCTTGGTGAGTGGGGAAACCATGGCAACCGGTCGGGTGACAGACAGAGGCGTGTTGGGGAACAGGGTCTTGCACGGGGTGGGGGGACGGTACTGGGACTTGGCAGCACACACCTGGGGGTCCATGTTTTCGTCACTGAGGCGCTTTCTTGGCTTCACATTGCACGGGGAAGCTCCGAGGTCAACGACATGGACTGCTGGAGTGTGTCTCTGTAATCCAAAGATAAATATTGATTATAGCACTGAAGAAAAGCAAAGGTGAAAACTGAATACGTTTCTTTTCAGGAAATGTGTTTACAGGTATTTTTAAACATCTTTTATAATATTCAGATACATTTCAGACATTCACAGATCAAAATTATGCTTATATTTCATGTCTTGTTGAATTTGGACATTGTTAATGCTCCAATGAATTTATTTAAAACAGTAGTTCTGCTAGCTAAAATGTCCACACACTTTGCCACTTCAAACGTTAGAGCCCATTGTCCTTATACTCAGCAATTATTTTAATTTATTACAAAAGGAATATTGCATTACAATTTGAGCTACCTACCATCAGAGGTTTGAGTCTGTAGTCTGGGGTCATGTTGTACGAGATATTTGCTACGGTGTCATCGATTGAGATCGCCTTGGTAACGTTCCACCTCAGCTCGTCGCCACTCTTGGAGTCACAGATCTCGTGAGACTTGCTCGTCCTGCTCAGCATCGAGAAATGCTTCTGGAAAATGGGAAAAAAAATTGTTAAAATTAGCAAATAATAAATATATCAGGATTGGAGAATTGGGGGAAGGAATAACTATTAGAAACAAAGCATCTACTGAGTAAACAGGCCATTAATTACATATATAATCATTGAAATCATTTTAGAATTTAGCATAAGAAAAGTATGTATGTCCGAATTGTACATATTATGAACTGGCGTGAAAATGTCAAAAACATATACATGTACGAATTTTGTGTTTCCTACATAACATAATAATAAAAAATATATAAATAATACTTTTAAAAGCAAAAATGCTATTGTCCCAATATTTACCTTGATGGATTCCCCAAATGTCCTGCTACGAGAGTGCTTTCCCTTCTTCGGGGTGTGGTTGTGCATGTTGCCCGCGCGGTTAAACTGCTTCAGCAACTTCTTCTTCTTTGCAGACTCAGGCATCGACTGAACGTGGGCGTAGAGCTGGGCCAGAGCCACCTGGGTGTCCTGTGAGCATTCAACCTCCTCGGGAGACTTGCGCTCTGCGAACGTGAGCACGGTATTCACAGCGCTGGAACTGCCATACTGTAAGAGAAGGATTGATTGTATTAAGAAATGAGCTTTGTATGTAATATTTCTTACAAGTATCAAATATCCAATTGTTCATGTGCACAATTTTCCGAAACTGCTTAGGAGTCATTATAATATTTAATCTAAAAATACTATTATACTAATAGTTTAATATACAGGTATGTAGAAACACTGACGCTTAACCAATACATTTTAATAGCCGAGAAGAACTACAATAATTAGAGTATTCCAATACCCTTCATTGACATAATTTAATGTGAAATTTCTTTCTTACCTTAGCTTTCCTTATGTTTGTCACATCCTCGCAACTCTTTCCTCCATCGAATGCGTCAACGTTTGGATCCTCCATCTCATGCCAGAAGTTCGCCACATCAGCCGCCAATTCCCTCGGCACAGCAAACATCACAGCAGAATTCTCAATCATCATCGACACGGCCTTGCTCAGTGTCGCCGACACAGCTTGCATCGCTTCCGGAGCCATCTTCCTATGGCAGATCAGACTCGGTGCAAAGACAACACCGAGAGAGCCAGCAGACATCTTGTTTTCTACGACCTTGGCGGTGCGGTTCAGGAGTTCGAGGAGAGACTCCAGAAGGGCTGCGTTCTCGCGAGGTAGGAGCTGAACTAAGAGCTGGAGGGCCTTCACTTGCTTCTCATGGGAACGCTTCTTCTCTCGGTCTGACAGGCAATTACGGCTCATTTCTGGAATAGAGATTATTTATTTTAAACTCACAGTATTGAGAAAACTGTACTTGCAGTATTAAAAATGGTTATGAGGTGTAAGATGTAAATTATATTGTAATACAAGCATATTATTTCTTAGGGAATATTCTAAATAAAATAGTCATACTGGTGAATTAAGAAGTGGGGAATGTTTACAAGCAACAGGCTAATAATTAATATACAAACATTTTTTTTCAAGAAATTAATCAGCAGATTACCACAGAATGAATGGGCAATATTTTGAAATCCATTTTCTTTAGTCAAAAGATTCAATGAATCAATCACTTTCACACCAAACCTACCTGAGATCTGCATATGCGCCTCGTAGTGTTTCTGGGTGAGGAGGGGTACGGGCATGTCACTGAGTAGCTGCTTAAGGACAGTGGCAACATCGTGGGGTGAGAAAGTGCCGTCCCCAAGGTGAAGATTATCTGCACCCTGTGCAATCCACTCCCTCAGAAGTCGCTGGCGTGAGACGTTGCCAGTCTTGCGGAACAGTCCCTCTGTGCGCAGGCAATCTGGCTGTGATAGGAAGCTGATCAGGCGGTTCATGGCATCCGACAGGTCCTTTGAGAGGGGAGCTGGGCTGGACACGGCGCGATCTATAAAGAGTCAGGGACATGGGATTAAGGAAATGATAATTGTAGGCTTAATGGCAATAGATATTTGAATACAGGCATGTTTTTATTAGCATAAAGATGCGATCTGGCTCAGTGGTTGAAATTGTGTGCACGGATAGCAACAGATGACAAGTGCAACACTTTGTACATAACTTATGAATTTCATTTATAATAAATGTCTTCTCACATTGAAAGTTTATTTTATTTTTAAATCTAATGGGTTTTCAGTTATTTATAGAGAAAGATCTGAGAGGCTACTTATTTGCTAATGCAACTTTTAGCACTTGTAACAATAATTTCAATAAACTAGAACAGTCATTGAAAATGCCTTTCATATTAACAAAATATAGTTTTATGTTGATACACAGAACACTGAATGACTAGGTTAAGACTGAGTACATTTGTGCAGCATGCAGACCAGACCAAACAACTGACTTTTACTTGACATGGCAGAAAGGAAAACTGGAGAGTCAAGACAGTTTGATTGCAATGCATGTTTAAAATGAGATTAAACTGATTATGATTATGTACTGACTACATAAATGATATCCAATTGGGGATTTCAATGTTATTTGGTGCATGCAAAGTAGCCATAAAAGTAGCACAACTAGACACCATAAGGAATAATTAAATGACTGGCACTCAATAAAAATGTTGCCTGTTGTAACTCTCCCAAGCTATATTAACTTTCCAACAGCAATTTAGTGGATGGTGGAGATAAACAAGCCAGATAGCCCCCAAATAGAGGCCTTTGATTGCAAACTAGATCTGAGGCTGGATTTGTTTATTTTCAATAAACAGCTGAAATCGAACCTAATGATTATTGTGTTTAACTAAGATTATTTAATTGTAATCAACTCACACATTGTTGAATGAGAGCTAATAAATATTGCACAATCGGGCCAGTTGTATCAACTTTGTCTGTTCAAATGTGTCAGGCTTCATTTAGGGGATACTTGGTGGTCTTATGTTGTCAGAGACATTATCACTTACAAAGATGGACAGTCCATTTAACAGGCTGATAAATTCGGACCAGGATGGTCCTTAGCCATTTAAATTATGCAACTGGGAAAACAAGATTACAGGGGATTTAACTGGCATAGATAATGGGATGAAATTAAACTCCCAACACCCATTATTTGCGCTCCTACCTTAAAGTGGTCCATCAAACGATGCATTTATTTTAAATCCCAAAGTAAAACAGTAAACAATTGAGATGAATAGAATGGTTTCCCTTTTACATTACAGCAACAACATCAACACGCACTTGCTATATTAGTCACTCAACATACATACAATAGTGGTGTTTTTTTCCAAAACATGTTTATCTCATCATTAATACACTGCCCTTTTTTCTAACCCATACATCTTATTCAATTTAGTAAATATTAGTGTTTTGATAAATTAATTAAATTTCCTTCCCATCTTTCACTTCAATTTAGGGAAAATATTTTTCATAAATAGTTATTTATTGAAATCTTATTATTCAGTTGTGGCTTAAGTTGTCCAAAGTGTGATAAGAAAGGGCTCCGAATTTTGTAGCCTTTCAAATAACTAAAATTTACCTTTTTTCTTGGAGAAGGGTGTTGAGGGCTTCCTCTTGTTCGCATTACAGTCAGTGGCCCCCTGTTCTGTGAAGATTTCCTCAAGCTTGGAACCGTCCAGTTCAAGCAGGAAGGATAGGTGCATCTTGCAGAACGTGGCCAACTTCTCTGGCATCACATTACGCAAACGATTCACGTTCTTTTCCGCCTCAGTCTGTCCCCCGCGGCGACTGTCGCACCCACCAGACATGTCATTGGCTGGAATAAACAATTATGCAATATTAAAATATAATGCATAACACCATTGAACTATACTCCAAGTCATCAAGGATATCTCTCAGTGTTGTTCTTGTTGTTTATTTATTAGTTTTAATTTTACTCCCAGTTCATATTTTTGTCAATATACAAACACGTATATAATATAATATACAAATAATATTTGTTTTAGTTTACCTATTATTCTTCTTATGTACTTTAAAGTACACACATGCACAATGTGTACTTCCATTTCTTGTTGGAAAGTATAACTCTTCATGGTTTAAATTTAAATTTAAAAATGAAACATTTATTATGAAAGCATATATTATTTCTATTTTCAACTTCAGACAAATCACAGTTCAGTTTCCAAGCACCTTTGACATTTGGCATGGACAAGCTACATTTTAAGGGCGTGCCATTAATATGCCTTCAAAACAGTTGTTCACAGATTAAAAACACCAAACACAAGCATTGAAAACTTTAAAGCCAATGCAAGTCTGTGCACTTCCTAACACTGTGACTGATGCTTTCAAACAGTGTGAACAACTGATTGTTGTGCAAAACAGTTATAGGAAAATCACAAAGAAGTCATGTGGAGATGAAAGACAAAAGGCCAGATAGGAGATTGGTTATCTATGGATGCTGATGGGGCTGAGTTAACAGATGTCTAAGTGGACAGGGGCAATCTACCACATCCCTACTGGGACATCACACACCCTCCCTGATTGGGTATTATTGACTTTTGTGGTTGGTGTTAATTCACACAAGAACTGTTCTCTCCAATATTACAAGTTTGCACATTTGTGCACACATAGTCCACCACAGGTGTTACTGGTCCTTATTAAAATGATAATTACTTCCACCAAAACCAAAAGCTTATTATTGCTTATAAGGTTATTATTTTTTCTGCTTTTGTTACTAATTTAATCATTGATAACAAGGAACATCAAAAGTAAAGAATCCAGTTTGCCTTACAGTGCGAATTGACATGGTTCTTCTTCAATAAAATAACATTCATCCTTAATTATTTATCAAATGTGAACACAATTAGCCAAATTATTAAAATATATACCAATTAGCCAAATTATGAAAAGATATATAACTAGTTGCAAAGTTAAATAATTGCTAAGTAGTATTTACTGTAAGATATTTTTATTTTACCTCAACCATTCACAATTTGTTGTTCTTTAAAAATAGCACAAAACTTAATTTTCTTATATATAAGAATATAAAGAAAAAAAATTATTGCAAAATTAAATATATTTGTTTTAATATTCAAACTTACATAAAGACATTGCCTTCAGGTTCCCAGTCATTGAAATAACCTTCTTTGATGTGTACTTCATTTTCTTTGCCCGTACATGAGCACTATCTACAGCAACATTGAGCTTTGGTGTCCCAACCATAGTGAATGATTCTTTATAACTGTTTCTTAAAGTCACTCAATAACTAAGTTTTTGCAACCCTATTTTTTAAGGAAGCTGCTAAATAATGGTAAAAACTAAATAAATATAGAGTTCACTCAATTAACAGTTGACTCAATAAACAGTTCACTCATTAAGAGTGGGGCATCAAACACCCACCAACACTCAATTAAACTCAAGGTTCACTCAATTTCAATCATACACACTCCACAATAATTATGTTGTAATTCCTTTTGGGCAATAAAAATATCAACAAGAACAGTTTATTTATTTTGCTGTATGCTCAATGTAAAATCCTCACAACTGAAGTGGTGTTTTCAACAAAATATTTGTATTTATACATTATTCACTGAGACATTCAATTAAACTCAAATCACAATCTCAGTGTTGTCAATTAAGCCAAACAAAAGAAGCAGTTAAACATCAATTAAGAAGACAATGGTGTCAATTAATGGTCCTGCTAATTGCAGCTATACCCAGAAGTGTGCCAGTCAGTCTAGCAAGGCAAGAAGAAACTTCTCACCCTAATTGAAACTTCTCACCCTAATTGAAACTTCTCACTCTATTTGAAACTGTCAGTCTACACAATTCTAAGCAACTTAACTTTGCATGCTGGGAAATTTGTCGTCTGCTATAATGTTGTCTGCTGAATTTCTAAAATTAGCATTTTCTTCGATTTTTTTTCTAAGACCATTATCAGAATAGCAAACAGTTTGGATCCTGATGAGACGCCACGTTCTGTGGCGTCTCATCTGGATCCAAACTGTTTGCATAGGCCTTTAAAATTTGTTTCCAGCGCTCAAAGGGTTAAAACATTTTTTCCTGATGAATTATCAGTATTTTTTTATATAATATAAAACACCAACAACATTTACAGAAATACTGGTCTAAGTATAACATATGATGACTTTTGGTGATTTATTGACAGGATTTTTTTTTAAAGAACAAAAACGCTTAGTTTCTTTTACAGATGCTCAATGTAAATGGTAATTTATACCCTATTTTTTTAATAATATATGTTATTAATTACAATTATTTAATCTAATTCTGAAAGGATTTTCACATTCAAGAGTACATTATTGCGATTAACATATAAATATAATTGCTTGAAATTTTTACTTCAAGTTCAAGACTTTTACCACTTTCTGCAAAATTGTTGTTTACAATTTAATAATATGTAACACAAAATTGCAATTAAGGCGTTTTTAACAGGATATCCACCTTAATTGAAACCTGTGAAAAACAACAATTGTTTCAACTGTCCTGTAGAAGTCTGTCAGATTTAGAAACAATAGCCACACTTCATGGGTGGGTTGGGGATTGTCACTTTTTAAATGATTACCAACAGTACTGGGACATTGCCCAAGGGATTTAAGCAGGCTTTAATTAATGACAGGATATCAGGGTAATAGGTTAAACGTGATTTAGTTTATTACCCCCACTGATGTCTTCATAAATAACTATTTATGGGAAACATGTCAACATCAAATCTTCATTTTAATGTATTTTACTGCTTTCAACTTAACATGGATGGGAAGGATGTGGAAACTGAAAAAGCATGACTATGCTAAAATAATTAAGAACCTCAACTCAGAGACTTTTTGTTACCAGGCCCATTATCAACACAATGCCAGATGTAGTAATCACCAGTAAATTTGCTAATTGTGAACATTGGCCTTTATAAATTACTCAATTTCTGGAAGATTTCTTTTCAAACTTCATTCTGTTTGGGAGATTTATTGTGGGAAAAGGCTACGGAGGAAGATTTGCCCAGCAGTTGTTCTTTTCAAATGAAGCTGTCAGCTGGACGTTCCATTTAAAATGGTTTAAACATTTAGACCTATAAATGGAGCAAGGGGCATAGAAAAAAGTTCATTTAGTGTTTTAGGCTGTTTCACCTGGTGAAAAGATGTTAGTGGTAGCTGTAGCAGACATGAACTTTTTTTGATACTCTAACTAAAGAACTTTACAGACCCATGAATAGTCGATTCATACTAATATACCATCGTAAGATTTTCAGCCTTACCATTTTCTCTAGGTAAATGTATGGACACATGCCATATCAACCAAACAGTTGATAATAGCAATATTTTTAACCCTGACAGTGTATTTTGGACAATGATAAAAAAATGTACACATTTTTTAAGGCATTCTGTTCTTTGAAAAATATTACAGATAAGAATCTCAATATCCCTTAGGCCTATTGAGACAGTATTAAGGATCAAATGATCACTTTAGGGGCAGTCGAGACAGGGCCTGATGCATATGGTGATTGATCAGAAGATGAATCAACTTGTTATCTCTAGAGATCTAAATTGCTGCACAGTGAGGGCAACTTTGTACTTATGCAGATGCTCAAATGATAATTTAGAGATGCACACTTTTGATAAATGTTCATCTTTTGTTTTGTATCTCCTACAATTTAATTATCAATTGTTTTCTATAAATGATCCGAGATCTATGTATTTATCTACATCCTTTTCCTTTCCTAGATAATGGTATGATTTCTTCCCAGTAAAAACGTTTATGCCCCTTGGTAAAGGAAACCATTTAAATTTAATCACAATCCCAAAAGATAAGATTTTAGCTCATCTAATTTTAATTTTAAATTGCTTTCTTGAAATTAAAAGAAATGCCTCATTACAGACAACAGAAACACTTGTGTTAAGTTGTATTGTTGTGTTATAAGTATGAAAGTGTGTCTTTCTACTCTTTCAGCAACAAAACAATACAGCATCACCATCATCAGAAACCCTTTGTATAGGTGTCAACTGGTCTTTTATTCAAATTCAAAGCAGGTGCTAAGCCTCCATCAAACACAGAAAGAAGGAAAGCCTGGCCAGGGGGCCAGAAAATCCCTTTTAGTCCAATCAGCTTAAGTGGTCAGAGATGATAGACTAAACAAAGCCTGAATGTCAATTCATGATAAACTCTGACCGTGATCAATGTTTTGTGAACGCCCCACTCTTAGATTATTACCAGGCCCATTAACTTTATGTTCAGAGCACCCCAGTTTTTAACGCAAAACACTGGGCTTAAGCCTAACATTGCAGACTATTACTGTCATAATTTGTTCCAATGTGTTTTTCACTGGGGCAGTTCTTTTCTAGTGTCATGGAGGCCCTACATTGTTGGGACAAAGGGTTGGGTAACATTATGTCCCCCTATCATGTCACACAGCTGGTAATTGGGTTTTAAATGTGCCGACCCCTCGGGGATATTAAAAGTGTGTACAGGGCCTCAGGTGTGAAGACTGTCTCATTAAAGGCCTCTCTTCATGGTCATTATTACACTTGATTAATTATCTTTACTATGATACCAAGGCAAATCAAGTAATTTTGAAAAACCCACACCTGTCATAAAATTTACCACACCAGTCCCAAACTTCAAGTGTTTCTCTATAAAAACATTTGAAACAAATGAGTTTTAAAACATTTTTTGGTTTAATATTTAAATGACAACAACAACGTTTGTTGCATTTGATGATCATGTTAAAAAGGGGGCAGGTGAATACAAATGAGCATCGCTCTGGGAAAACAGGGGTTAATGCATTTGCGTAAAGTGGCATCCCAGGTTAGCCTATGAAGTTTGCACATGCTAATCAGTGACAGCACTTTCCGCCAAGACTTGATTTTCATTTAAAAGATACTTCCTTTAAACGAAAAAATCCATATAAGCGTAAAGTGTTGTCCCTGATTAGCCAGTGCAGAACGACACTTTAAGCACATGCATTAAGCTCCATTATCCTAGAGCAAAGCTCAATTATTAAGTACAATAAATTCTCCGGATTCAATTACCAGCCTGCATCTGCCTCTGTTGATACAAACTGTGACCCCTAAAGGGATCCAATTGGACACTGCCTGTGCCTACAGAATGATGCACAATACCCAATCTAGCCTGAAAACCACCCTTTTAACCTCTCGACAAGAAAACTGGGCTCCATAGTCAAGAGATAATAAGGAAGACCCTAGGGACCTAGCCTGGTGTGAGGCAACTAAAATATGATGACCTAGCGGCCTTCCTCTCTCGGGAGATCAATTTATCACAAAATACTGACTGTGGGGGTGGCTGTCAGTAATAATAAAACATCTGACATGCAGGCAGCTTTTGAAATTACGTATCCAGTCTCAGAAACACCACCAGACATTAACATTTGTTAATGTTTTCATTCAAATTTTGTTTTAGAAATTTATTTTGCAATATGTTCCAAACCCTTTTTCAATAAAATGCCAAAACCTTCAACAGTTGGTATTTTTCTCTTTCTCAAAATGCATTGAATGGGGCTTAAGCCTGTTATCTTCTTAAAAGATTAAATGTTGGGTGTTCTATGGCTTTTATTTCCATGGTGTGACCATTTCAGCGAATGAATCTTTTTAATTTAACCATAATCCCAGTGGCCTGACCTGCCGTGATCTATCAACATTACTCTTCACACAATCTTTTCCACTCCATCAATGCTTCCACTAATAAAGCCGGAGTCAAACCCAAACCATAGCCCCTCCAAAATGAGCAGCCATAAATTATGACCTTTAACTGACCAACAAACTGAGAGGGACGGAACCTGATAGCCAAAAACTAGCCCCGAAAATCCAATTAGAGATGCATGTGTGCTTTGATAGCAGACCAAGGCTCCAAACCACTGAGTTGTAAACTCGCAACATTTTTTAACTGTCAGTAATGATATCAGATGAAACCCAAATGTTTCATATCAAAAATGATGGCCGAATATTGAGGAAGACATTTTTTATATTTAATGGCCCAGCCAATGAAATCCAATGCACAGGGTAATACAAAAAGTTCACATCAAACATCAGCTAAAAATTGATATTCTCGCACTTGACTTTTATGCTCCTAAATTGTGTGCAAAACAGACTATCTGTAAGTTATATGGGCCAATATTGTTTACAGATACTGACAGTTGGACTTTTTTATTACATAGATCAAGCCCATATCTTTTTCACCATCAAACACATTTGACATTAAATAAAAGATGCTGACACGGCTGAATGCAAGCCTGGTCAAGCCCCCAAACTTTTTAACTACCACTTTCGTGGGAAAAGGGTCTAATTAGGTAGCTTTAATGTGCCGAAAATATCAAGTTTTATTTCACTAATATTTACCTTCAGGATAGATAAGCATGAAATACATGATACTGAATGGTAATTATAAAACTAAAATTCCACCATAAAATTAAAGGAAGCAATTGACATCAAACAAAAATAATTATAGTCAGCATTTTATCCAAAAATAAATCTTGCTTTCTCAAAATTTCTTTTTTCTTCAGTTAATACAATTTAATTTATGTTTTATCAATTAATAATGTATGTAACAATGCATTCGTCCTCATGTTTGTTTCTATATCATACAAATCAATACTTAAAACCAATGGTTCAGTGTTATCAGCATGGCAATTTATTATAAATAAAATGATTATTAAATAATAAAACAATTTTCACAAGAACTAAGACTTTATTAAAGAACCATTTTCCAGCAAAGGAGCCCACTCATGTCCCAGACAGCAGAAACCTAAGCTAGACAAGAAGTTCACTCCTTGACAGACACCAGAACTTGGATTCCCACTTCAGTACAGACACCAGGCAAATGCACCTAGGTATCAGAGCAGAAATATCATCTCCATGCGAACATGTACCAGGTATCAGCCCAATCAGAAAAGAAGACCACTTCAGACACCAGAATCTCAACCAGGTACCCATCCCCTATCTTATCTGGTAACAAAATCAAGTACTGCACACATCTCTTACAAGTGTGAGTTTCATGCAGTCACAGACTATACAAGTACCTACTGAGACAACTTATTTACACCTGATATGGTGCCATGTGTGTCCCCTACCTCTCATGGAGGCTTATCAGACCCTCCAATAACAACTGACCTAGACTGCACCATATAGCACCTAAATGACAAAATCTTGTATATGAAACCTGCAATTGGATTTAACTTCCATTTTTTTTTGTATTTCAACTAAAAAACGAAGTTACTTCACACTCTATATCAAAATATTTTATACATTTAAAAATTAATAATTACAAATAATAAGATGAATTATAACTTGAAAACATTCACACTCACTATGCTTCTAAAATTTAAATAATATTTTATACCTATTGATTTTTTGTTAAAAAAAAATTCTATTACAATTAGCAATGAAATACGGCCACTATCTTACTATGTATTTTATTTTAAAATTAAGTAAGAATTAACCAAGAAGTTGTGCATGCTCAGTATTTTGCCTTTTACTAAATAATTGTTGAAAATATAAAACAGTCTAATAATAAAAATAGAACAATTATTAAAGCACTTCATTGCAAAAAATAACACATTAAGTGTTAATAAATGTTATGTTATGTCATAAATATTTAATGTCCATGATATTATTCAAGAACATACATACACGTTTACATGATATTCATCATTGATATAATACAATTTCCTAATGTCATACCTGTAGAAATGGTTCGAAGGAAGGCTGTGTCTTGATCACTCCATACAACCATTTTTAACACAACCAGCACACAGTAAAATGAACACCATAAAACACCAAAAGAATCACCATAGTAGTTCACACTGTCCTTTATATATTTGTAATTTTTTTATTCATTAATACATGTATATTCGTAAGTGAGGTATTGAAATGTTTTTCTTTTTTAAAATGTCATTCAATATAAACACACACTCTTGTCAAAGTCCAGAAAAAAATTAATTCTCATATGTTAAGTGTCCAAGGTTTGAATGTTCACTGAGGACTTCCCTTGTCTGTTGAACTCTTTAATACTCAGCCAGGTAGCACAAAATAAGATAGCGATTATTGCTTCACACCTCAGAAAGTTTACCTTAAAAAATGTCCACAATAAAACTTTTATCAGTTAATTACACTTACAAAATAAGTCTTTATTTTTAGTAGATAATTCTCTCCATAAAGTTATCAACATATAAAATCACCAAAGCACTTCCCAATCTTTCCACTATATCACAGATCTGACCAACTCGCTCTAGACTCTAGTTGTAAATGGAGAATGACTGGCTGCAACCCCTAGCTATACTGGCCCCTTATCTGATCCCTATCTGCTTAAACCAATTGCTGGCCACAATGGGAAGTAATCAATAAAGGGGCAAAAGAGATAATGTGTTGTGGAAATAGAGTTCAGTTTAAATATCCCAAGGGTCTGTTTTCTTATTTGACTTTGCAGAGGGAAAACTGATAATATTGGACAACAATGGGGCCAATTTTAAGAAAATCAAACAAGCAAATATTTTGCAGCTTTAGGGATTAACAACCCCTTTCAGTTTTTTATTTGCTCAATTTTTACCAGGGCTGCCAATGAAAAAGTACAATGGTGGAAAAACATAACAATGACATTATTTATTCATGCCCATAAAATGTTAAATAAACTGTGAACCACTGGGGAAAGTTAGCGCTAGATTGTCCGCCCTGGTTTGGAAGGTAGCAGTCTATTAAATACAGGGGGGTTAATTAATTTGGGGCCATTTGCCTATAGAAGTCAGGATACCCTGCGGAGAGTGAATAAATAGAAGATATTGAAAGCCCTACATATATTACACTTTGATAGGCATTTTCATTAAGGCAATGAAGGTTTCAAGATTTTTTCTTTTCATTTGGAAATAGGGACTCTTGAATGGCTAATGTTCAAATGAGTAAATGTTGTGCAGAAATTGTGGTACATTATAAGGATTTCCCACGCAACTTTAAGCAACCATTAATTAAACATTCATTGTTGGAAATAGTTTGTTTCTAAAATATTAACAAATGAGGAAGCTTGCAATAAACAATTGTGCTTATTGTAACCTTAAAATAATTATGTAGGTGATATTAAATCATTTATAATTTGTATTATTATTTTTACTTTCAATGCAACTATTATTATTATATTTACATTATCATACTAATTGTTTCTAATTGTACAAAATCGCAATTGTCACAGCGCAGACATTAAAGATTAAAAAATCTGAAAAAATAACACATATTCAACTACAGAAACATAACAATTCTAAGGCTAAGGCATTTTTAAGGATTCAAATTATATATTTTTTTTTTATTTATAATTTCTTTAGTGCAACACCCATGGGTCAATGTGCAGAAAGGCTTGAGGATCAAGTCTGGTCATGGCTAATAACAAAAGAGCAGCAATAAAACGTGTAACATTGACCAACACTGCTCCCACATAATGTCCATTAATGCAATAAACTGTCAGCTCATGTTGACCAGCACATGTCAGGTGAGCAATTGTGCAGAAAAACCCATTAAACTGTCCTTTGTTTTGATTTTATTACTTTAACAGGATAATTATTTCATTTTTGATCTTGCAGCAAATGGTAAAATCACCTAACTGTTCGTATTGCCTCATTCAGATACAGCGGTTTCGCTTTTATCTGTTGATTCAGGCAAACACTAGGAAGTAATAACATTGTGTTTTTATGAGTTTTGACACAGAACTGTGACAATATCTGTATCTCTTCCTGAACCAATTGGACCCTTTTATGGCCACTAAACTTTTCAAGAGTGCTGATTTAAGCACATTACACACCTGCATGCTAAAAAATTTCTTTCATGAAGTGACCACCGAGACAAAATAATTTCATAGAATTGCCAGGTACCACTTTTTGCTTTGCAAATTGGTACAACTAGAAGATTGTTGTGAATTTTATGGACAAAGAGCTTCTACACATAACAGCATTTAGCATGACTTTCTATTGGATGATACAGTGACCCTTTCTACCAGTTGTTAATAACTTTGTTGAAACTCCAAATATCTAGTTTAACAATTTAGACAATTTAAAAATGCTGATTGATTGTGCAATTTTGGGAACCTTTTTGACAAATCATAAAAATGTGGCACCTAAGTTAAGCAAACAATCTTTTAATTCAATATGCCATACCCCAAAGTATTCACCCTACAATAAGAGTAACATCTTTTTGTTTGAAAATGACAAGGGAACACAATGCTAGAAAGAAAACAATTTAACAACAGTAGCGGTGTTGACAGAGTCAGTCAGAATTGGCAGTGACGGGTGATGGACCATCCATCAATATTGATAGTTTGAAGTCTGGAGTATGAGAAAAATATGAACATCAGACCGTGATCCCCTACCCCGGGCCATGTTGGCTGTGTGATTACCAGTCAAACAACTTGTTCAGTCAGTGCTAGCAGATGCGTGGAGGATGGGCACCACTGATAAAGACACTGAGACCAGGGTTTTTTTTCCCACTTTTTGGGAAGATAGCCCATGGCTTTGGAATTGGGAATTTTATCGGCATTTTCATGAAATTGGGAAAATAAATTCATTAGNTAGGAATATTTGGGGAATATAAAAAACACATTTCATGTAAATTTTAGGTATTCGGTGGACTCACTCGATATGTATGCGCCCGTAAGAACAAAGTTTATGCCAGAGACACTGTGAGGCACAGAGGTAAAGAAATCACTGCATGACAGTATGACGTACCCTTTGGGTCAAAAGTACATAATACGCCAACAGCTAAAAATAGAAATCACCAGTGACAATTTTGTCACTGCGGTCATAAATTTATCACTGCGATGATATATTTGTAACTGCGGTGATACTTCGGATAAAAGGACAAAAATATATGATAAATCATATGAATAAACTAATCAACTATCCTTATTCATCCATTTTGATTTTATTTTAAACTATTGTTAAATATTAAATTATTTTCTTGAAAAAATCTCGGTTTGTTATGGGGAAAATGGTTGAAAACTGACCCATAGAAATAAATGTAATAGCAGGTATAAAAATATACCAACAGTCATTATTTGACAAAATAGATATCACCGCGGTGACAAAATTGTTACCTCAGTGACAAAATTGTTACCGCAGTGACAAAATTGTAACCACGGTAAAAAAATTGTCAACACGGTGATATTTTTTTTTTTTAGCTGTTGGCGTATTTGTACTTTTGACCCAAATGGTATGGCATAAGAGTCTAGCCATATTGACTTTTGTTTGTTTTTATGCAAAATGTTAATGTTTTAAAGTTGATGGCCGGTCTGAAGAAAATGCTAAACATTACTTATTATTCGATATTAAGTACCTTAATTAGAATTTCCTTTTAAGGTGAAAATGCAATTATATTTATTTGTTAGATAATGATTCAATAAAAAATAACTTTTATTATTATTATTGTTCAATATTAATTAATAATGATAGAAATAAAAATTTACTTTTATTATTATTGTTCAATAATAATTATCTTAATTAGAATTTTCTTTAAATAATAAAATGCAATAATATTTAGATAATAATTATTTAAATAAAAAATAATTATCATCAAGCTTTTTCCCATTAGATGGGCATAGATTTGAAAATATCACCATCATCATCTATAGCTTTCCTGTCAGAAATACGGCACAGGCAACACAATTAACAAAAAAAGCTCAGCACTTATAATTAACTGACTGTTGGAAAGTTTACTGTCAATTTTCCAAATGTGACAGGTCTAAAATCTAAAATTTAGTTTGATAATTTATTTTAGACTCCATGATGATCACATGATGGTAAAAAAACTTCAAAAATAATTCTGACGCTGACATGATTTATAGTTAAAAAACAAGAGATGTGTTTGTAAGAAACACAATGCCCACTACTGCGCCTTTTAAACAAAAAAATAAAAAATTGAAACCTAAATGCAAAACCTTTACGCAAGGTGTGACGGAATTTCAGAAGGACAGACGGACAGACAGACGGACAGTTATGTAGGGTGGCATATAGTGATCGCACTATATGCCACTATATGCCACCCTACCGAGGGCATAAAAATACAACTATTAAAATGGTAATTATGATTATTATTATTATAAGTTATGTAATTATCATCATCAAAGATGAAAATAAATTTCAGGGGATATATTAAAAAAAACTTATATAACATTGTTTCAACATTGACTTTTGTTATAAAACATCACAACCATAGAGTCAAAAGAAGCTGCAAATAGTCCAAAATACCTTTCATTTGTTCCCGAATTATAAAGCTGTTGATGTATTTCAAGTTGGCATAATTACATAATGCGGTGACAGTTAATGAACATAGTACTTTTTACCTGACTATTAATTACATTCTTGGTGATTGTGTCACCAAAGTGTGCTTTAATACTAGAATGATAGTTGCAGCAACATCTTTGACACCTTCCACCACAGAAGGAAACACTGATGGCATGTTGCCAATAACCGACATGTTACAGCCAGCAATTTCAGTCAGTGTGCTAATTGAATGAAGTCAGTAATTCAATTACAGGTGCATGATGATAGATCTGCCCAAGTAATGACAACAACTGACTGACCAAGCACTGGACTCACAGTTTGGTCAGAAATTAGAAGCAGCTAAGGTGGGCCATTGCATCAGTGCCAGCAGGAGTATTGCACAATCACAGGACATGGTTATGCCTGTCTGACAGTACAGCACAGGTGCAGTATGCCACATGTTCACATGCACCAGACAAACTGCTAACAAGCTATCCCCAGCCCAACCTTCATGCTAGGATGGATCCTTCACGGTTGCAGAGCTTTGAGACTCAGTGTGTAATCTGGCACCATCTCCAGGCACAGAGGGCCTGGTGGACAGTTTAAGGGCTGGCCTCTGGCCACTAAGTCTGTCTCAAGAAGGGAGCAGTGAGAAATACATGTCTCAAGTTAAATCAGATAAACATGCAAAGGTAAAAAAACCAATACTTCACAACTTCTGTCCTTGTCTAAAATGCATCTGATAAGACTGTTTAGGCACAAAATGTCTTTTCCAAGATAAATGTAACTACCATAAAACAGTTGCCAGTCAATTTATTGACCCTTACAATCTAAATTATTTATTAATTTGTAAGTATAATAAAATTTAACCAACATGTTATCATCAAGTAAATTTCATAACTGGAAATTCATTATTTATTTTATTTTTAATTGTTCATTCAGTTTTAGGAATGCAAACACAAATCATTTTTTTTTCTCAATAATAGTTACATTTTGACAAAGTACTGCAGCCATATTCTGCAACATACACATTCTGTGCTAACTGAACTTAGAAATGACAATAATTTATTGTGACACACTGGTATAATTTTATTGGCTAATAGTATAAACATATTTTTTTAAACTTCACAGAAAACTTATTGTTTTTCTTTGTCACAATTTAAAGACGTGGTAATCTCAGTCTGCCATATGGTATTGCTAGTAACAATGTTATGTCAATAAACATCTACTCCCAACTTTTGTTCTTAAAATATTATTATCAATGTTGTGTCTACAACAGCATAAACTATATACACATAACTGCACTGTGATCTGGAAATCGGACCAAACAACTCCATTTCTGTATACATTTTCATTGCAAAACTATGGAAACTTAATCCTTCAATTTATTCTAATCCAAGGGGATTAACCCGAGTTTAACCCTCTTAGAAGTTATCTGCTAGATAAGTTAATCAGAGTGAACAATTATATCAGATGTATAGAGTAAACAATGCTCTTTCTAATAGTAAAAATGCGAATTTTTCTATTGAATAACCCTTTTAGATTCTAATTCTTTTTTTATTCTTAAATAACCAACAAAAAAGTCATCTTTTGATGCCAATTACTCAGCGAGGAAGCTTCTATAGGCATCTTGATTCATAACATCATCTTTTGAACTTTAAATCTCTTAAACCCCTTCTTATGACTTATTAAGTTCAACTCGTCTTGTGATTTAATTGGTCAACTAAGTTCAAAAGTGCACTAACCATAGATGCCCCAAAATTATGTACAAAGTGAACAATACAAACTTCCACCAGCATTATTCAAAACATCATATTTTAGGGATATCTTTATAAATTCTGTGCTAATAATTAATTTCTGTTTCAAACTGTATGTTGAAGAAGAAAACATGAAAATACAAAATATATCATTTCAATTATGTTAACTGCTGGTATGCATACTAAAATAGCTATATACATGTACCATTGCAATCACTCATTGAACAAGCAGATTGATAAACAACAGCAAAGTCCAAAAGTGAACACTTACGTCTTTGGTTGCTAACAAAGATCCGTATGATCTCAGCCGAACTACTCCACAGAACCATGGTTGCACTTTCCAGACGTTTACCAAGTGCACAGAAATATTAAACAATTGTCTGACACTAAACACACATTAATGAAATAATTTTAAAATGTTGATAATAATCTTATTTTCTTTTGGCAGGACAATATTAACACTGAGTAAACGAACAACAGATTGTTGTTTCAAAGAGTCACAAGAAAATTCGTCTTTAACACTTAGTTTTTGTAAAGTTGCTTAAACAAATAAAATTATAATAGAACTTTGTTAATGAAGGGCTATACACAAAGTGAAAATATCCAACCAACACCTTTCACCAATCTTGCCAACTAGCAAATGTGTGTACTGTCCAGTCTTTATTGATTCAAAAAAATCTCTCAAGTTATCATCAAAACCAAAATATAACAAAAAGTCAAAATCTGCTTTAAATCTTTCACGAATAAAATAACAAGCACTTAATAATCAGTATAAAACAGCAGTTTTTACTATCAATTATGATCTTAGGCCTCTAATTAGGTTCCTGTTCTAAAATGCTGCAAAACTGTGTACTTTATACAATTTTCCAGCCAAGTTGCTTTCCTGAATGTTAATTTAAATTTGATTGGATTTTAAACTATTTATGACCCTTAATCCCTTGTAAAAACAAACCTTAGTGAAGTTCAGAAATATCAAAGACCAAGTATACCATGGCCCCTAATAAATCCCTGGTACACTGGGTGGGGATATAGGGGATTTTATGGCCCTCTTCCTGGCTGGTGCCACACTCCTGAAGTGTGGCCCCTTTCATCATTTATGACCCTTGAGATAATAATTAGGCTGATCATCAGGGGTTCTCCTGATGACAGTGGGATTATTTATCTTATCTCAATATCAAAGAAACACAAAATTACCAAAAAAATACAAACAGTCCACAATGATTTTACAAACATTCCACATATCAATATTTAATTTTCACCAACAATATTGCAAACATATTTATATATATCTTTAAAAAGCATATTAATAAAATAAATATTACAAAAATATGATTTAAAAAAATGTCTTTCTAGAAAGTAATTTTTAATATAATAAAAAAAAGATTAACTAAAAATGCATTTCAAGCTGACTAACCTCAATTTATTAGAAGATTTAAAATTTCCAAATTATAAAATTTGTGACTTTGGGGATACAAGTATTACAATTATATTTAACAACCATTTTCGAAGCCTTTGGTCAATACTTAGTTTTTTTAATTGTGTAATGACTAATTAAACATATTCAAATGTTCTTATCAATGTTTAATAAGTTGATGGTTGATATTTACAATTTAAAATACCATTAAACAAGAAAGAAACAGAACTTTTTCTTTTTTTTATCACTCTAAATTGTGATAAATACTCTAAAAAATTGTGTTAATTGCTAGAAATTCCTCATCAAAACGCACCCCTCATATTTTGGGCTGATTTTATATTCGGTCATATTCCCAAAAACTTTTTTTCCCTTAATAATCAAGTCCCAAATTGATCACGTGCCAAAATTAACATGCTATGAGGGTTTGACCATCAAATGTTTGGAAACAGAGTTGTTGAATATAGAATAAAAGAATTTGAAGTTGTACCATCCATTTAACTGATATCTTAATGTTCAGTATTATCTGTTTTATATAGTTTTACCAATTTGTCAAACATTTTGAATCAATCAATAAAACGAATGCCGGACAAAAACCCTCCCGGACAAAAACCCTCCCATCAGTTTTATAGGGGCCGGACAAAAACCCTCTCATGAAAAAACTGGGCCAGACAAAAACCCTCCCATAAAAAAAACGGGGGCAATTCGATGCCCGTTGTGCCACAATAAACGATCACTTATCCTTTTATCACCTTATTATAATAACACACGCTAGCTAAGTGTTGTTGTTCACACCTTATCAGCGATAAAGATCTATTAATTTTGTTAAGCGCTATTACTTTTGCGTTATGACTAATGCTTATTGCTACTAATACACATTGTTAGTGTTACTTGCACATATTTCATGCAATCAGAAATTAAATTGTCGCTAAGTCGTGATTTGTTTTCTCGCAGCGGGCTGCTTTTATCATATCAAAGGCAGTTACCACAATCAGATTCTATACCCGCAAAATAGATGCACAACAGACGCTATGACGTCAAAGACAACAACGCAGATTGATTTGTGTTTTCTTTTCGCAACTAGAAACGACTGACTCATGACCGTTGTTTTTAGTTCAAAAATGACTTTGGGAGTGAAATATACTGGCTGTTGGCCGTTATGGACGATTGACCGTTATTCCCAAGTGTAATATAGTGATTTTCATCGGGGCGGGGGATTCCCTTGCATGATGACTTTCCATTCCATTGACATTCCAGCCAGTAGAGCGATTCAGGCCCTCATGGGCCTCTTGTTATTATAAATATTATTGAATTATACAATTATTGATAAGGTAATGAAGCATCCAGTCTTTTTTTCTGCCAAAAATGTAGTCATTATGAAGATATTTATATTATTATCTTTCTCAACCTTTGATATTTACAAATGTTTTCTACCACCATATCAAATATCACTAGTAAGCATGGTATGAAAAAAACAACAACATATTATCTTAATTTCACAAAGGCAGTCATAATTTCTAATAGTTATTTTCACCATCTAACATGCTGCAAATGTTTGAGGAGCTGTAGTTTATTTAATATTATAAAAATAGTTTTCTGTGTATTTTCAGGTTTGATTTCAACTACAACTAAACCAAGTGACAGAGAGAACAAGTATCTCA
>VMBQ01004692.1:0-80229 GCA_007657795.1 Dreissena rostriformis
TTATATTTGGTCTTGGACAGCTACAGAAAACACCATGCTAACATGTAAAATCCTTCAAACTGCGTGTGAGCAATCCCAGTACAGTTAAAAGATCCCTTATGAGCATCGCACAGATCTCTGCGACAAAAAGCCTTCGCAGAACATCACACACAACAAAACAAACCACAGAAGTGCAAACAATCTAGCCTGAATCAATAAAGCAACGCAAAAAAAGCCTTACCAGAACATGACAGCCAAAAAAACAGAACACATAAGTGCAAACAATCTAGCCCCCATAAATAACGCCACACAACGCTAGCGAACAACAAAAAACAGTGGTGCGCACAACGAGACTGTGTCCGCCACTGACCTTAATCATCTCATCTTTAGCAAGCACTTCCTGCTCACGTTCCTCCAACATTATCCTCGGCACTACGTCAGTGTCGCCCAAATTCGCTTTGAGCCGTGTCCTGGGTGGCATATGCTCCACTCTGCAAGATGACAATCAGGAGAAAGAGATTAGTCACAATGGGAAAGAGAATAACTGACTTGTATGGTTTCATCACGAGTTAAGACTTCTTGTTCCTTCTTCTCCACCACAAATCTCGGCACTGTGTCTGACTCGGCTACCTGCCCAGGGCGCCGCTTTGGTATCGTGTTAGTGGGTGCAACTACTTTCCTTGTAAAAGGTTTTTGATCTTGAATTCTGTAAATGTTTCAATTTATGAATTTTATGAAGAAAATGGTCTTTTGTTAATAAAGCTAGCAGGTGTTTTAGTGTAAACCTATTTATTCTAGCTTGATTGCATCAAAAGCCTAAGGCTTATTTGAAACGCTCTCAATTTCGTTTCCTGGGACTAGAACCAGTACTTGGAAGTTGGTGTCTATGTGGGAAATCTAAAGAACGCTCCCACAGTGGGGATCGAATATCTGACCTCCCGGTTGCTAGGCGGACACCATATCTACTACACCACGGCTACCTTCAGGTGTTTTGAGACTGAATTTATCAAAACGTCTGTCTTTGATGTATCAGACCTATGCTACTTAGTGAAAAGTTTTCCGTTGCAAAATTGCCTACAGAGAGAAATTTACATCTCTGCTGAAATCAAGTGAAAAATTGCATTCTTTACACCATGTCTAAACAAAATTGTGCTTTACACCGAAATGAAAAGTAAATACTGTAATGTACATGTAACTGGTTAACTTTATTACAACCCCAATCACAGCCCAGGCATAGTACAACTGCAAGGCTTCGATGTTTGTGGAAGTGAGCACAAATACCAGTGTTTTATTTCATTATCATGATAATTGGGCCGTGAATAATTGTGTCATTTTGAGAAAAATTAGGCAATCAGTGTTGTTTTTATGTTAACAAATACATAACAAGAGTGCCAATTGTCACAAGATACGCCCGTTTAAAAAAAAAATAACAAAAATAAATGGAAATGCACTAAGTGACCCCGTGACCTAGTTTTTAACCCAGTATGACCCATATTAAAACTTCACCTAGATATTGTCTAGATACAACTTCTGACCAAGTTTGGTGAAGATCAGATGAAAACTATTTGAAATAGAGAGCAGACACTTCTGTGGACGCCGCCGCCCGCCCGCCAAGGGTGAAACTAAAATACGTCCGGTTTTGAAAAAACGGGCGTAAAAAAATTGAGAATAAAAGTGTTTTAAACACTATTTTACTAAGGTTCAACTTATCAGAATGGGAGATGAACTAAATACTGCAATTTATTGATTTTTTTTATAAAAAAATCTTAACCTTCAATTTTTAATTTTAAGCATTCAGTTGGGAAAAAACCCTCAACCTTTTGAGATTGAGAACATTCCAAATTTCGGCCCAAAATTTGACAAATAAAAACCACTGCATATTGACTCCATACCACTACCACCACACACTACACCAGCTGACACTATCACACAGTTATGTGGTAGTGAGGTAACCTACACCAGCTGACACTATCACACAGTTATGTGGTAGTGAGGTAACATGAGCCACATTCTGGGAAAACTGTGCTTAAAGCATGTGAGTAAAGTTTTTTCCCTGATTGACCTCTGCAGTCAGCTAAGGCTAATCAGGGATCACATTTTCCATCTAGACTGAATTTAAATTAAGAAGAGACTTCCTTTTAACGAAAACTTCCATACGAGAAAATAAAGAAAGCGTTGTCCCTGATTGCACAGGCTAATCTGGGACGACACTTTACACACATGCATTAAGCCCAATTTTCCAAGAACATGTCTCTACTCCACAGCCCTACCACAAGGCACTACACCAACTGGCACTACCAGACAGTCACATGTAGCTCAACATAGACAGCTTAGTCACATAAATCAGCCACGCTCTGGGAAAACAGGGCTTAATGCTTCTGTGTAACTTATCATCCCATAGAAGGCTGTGCAGTACACACAGGCTTATCTGGGGGAAAACCTTCCGCTTTAATGGAATTTTTTATTTAAAAAGAGTCTCTTCCAAACAAAAAAAACATGTCTAGGCGGAAAGTGTCGCCCTGATAAGCCTGTTAGGACTTCACAGGCTAATCTAGGACAACACTTTATGCACATGAATTAAGCCCAGTTTCCCAGAGAGACACATAAGCTGCAAAAAACTGCAACTGCTAGTTTTCCCTCCCACGACTATCCTTGATAATTCCAACAGATGTAACACTCAACCTCATTGATTATTTTTTACCATGGACCTTCCCCAGTAACATGACAACATGGGTAAACAAGTGTGCAATGTGCTGTACAAGTATTGTCAAAATAACATAAATACAAATTTACATATGTTAACATATTTTTCAAATTATTCTGAGTGCATAACTATCAAAATAACTAAAGTTAGGACAGGAAAAGATCTGTGACCTAGAAAAAATGCACAAAACATAAAATGTTATACTTCAAATACAACAAATGAAGACACAATAACTACATAAAAAACAAAAGAAAAGGCCACCCAACAAATGTGCAAACACAAAAATTGAAAGGGGTAAACAGATTATTTAAAATAAAATAAAATATGTTTGTTTGCTAATATTTATGTTAATAATTGACTCTGCCAATGTTTCAATAAAACTATTTAATGATTCTTTTTAGCATAAATACAAGTAATAACCAGTAACTTGCCAGAGAGTTATTCTTATCTCTAAGCCAACCATCAGACCAAGTGTGGAAAGAAATAAGCCTAGCTCTGGAAAAACTGGGCTTAATGCATGTGCGTAAAGTGATGTCCCATATTAGCCTGTGCAGTCAGCACAGGCTAATCATGGACAACACTTTCCATTTATATGGAATTGTTTGCTTAAAGAAACAAAAATCCAGTCTATGCAGAAAGTGGTGTCCCTGATTAGCCTGTGCAGACTGCATAGGCTAATGATCTGGGACGACACTAAAAGTAAACCCCGATTTCTCAGGGCTTAGCTCATTACTTAGTCATATGCAACCCAATGATTTACATGTCTAACTACACCCCTGATCCAGATTTTCCACTGACCGCTGTCACACAAAGACAACCAACTTCAAAAGCAAAAACTGAAAGACAGGTCAAACCAACATACAAGACAAATGATGCAACTCTCAGATACACAAAAGTGAAACTTCAGCTGCATTAGCTGGAGAGAAACCTGACACAGGTACATGACAAATGCATGAACACGAATAAAACAGGGGTCACTTGGCAAGCACTCAAACACTTGGCAGCTACCTTCACATTTTAGACCATTTATGCCGAGTGGACTCTCCCATCCTTCAAAATTGGATCAATTTATTTCCAAAATTAGAGATGTCTGGTATATTTATTTCTATTTTTAGAATATTTCTCACAGAAATTCCTTTAAGCAAACAGCGTAGACCTAGATGAGACGCCGCATGCGGCGTCTAATCTGGGTCTTCGCTGTTTGCCTAGGCCTTTTTTGTAGACGCTAGGCATAAATGGGTTAATTAGATGAGCCTTGTTCTGAGAAAACTGGGCTAACTGCATTGTGCGTAAAGTGTCGTCCCAGATGAGCCTGTGCAGTCGGAAGAGCTAATCTGGGGCAACACTTTCCGCCAAAACTGGATTTTTGTTTAGGAGACCTCCTTTAAACAGAAAATTCCATAAAAGCGGAAAGTGTTGTCCCTGATTAGCTTGTGGGGACTGAACAGGCGAATATGGGAAACTCTTTACTCACATACATTCAGCCCAGTTTTCTCAAAACAAGGCCCAAGTATTAATTTGAAAGTAAGGAATAGTTTAATTATTTCCGAAAGAAACATTTTTTAAAGGCAGTTGGGTTACTTTTCTAGGGCCACTTTAATTATATCTGATAATACAAATACAATATAATTTATTTAAAAGAAATATGTAGCAATATAAGATGTTAAATTTATTAAATACAGCTAAAAAAGGAAAAAATATTATAAACACACAAAAAAAAAACGTAGTAAAATATCATTTAGATCATTGTTTCAAGATTTTATTTCAGGTAGCTTCCAAGAGGTGACCATGAGTATGTTTGTGCATGTATAGTACCCAGAGTTCCATCCCCTGTTGTCAAGGTAGCGCTGGGTAATAATATGGCCATAGTCGTCAAGCCTGAAACAGCAGCCATCACATATGGGCAAGTCGCTTTGGGAAAGAGATGACTTCCTTTATACAAGCAGTTCTATAAGAGCCAAAAGTGTTGTCCCTGATAAGCCTGTGCAAATTGCACAGGCTAATCTGGGACAACACTTTACACACATTCATTTGACCCCCTTTTCCCAGAAAGAGGCTCATTTCTATTTAGGTGCAATGCAAAAACTTATGAATACCTACACCTTATTATCCACTTATTTGTATAAAAAATGTGGAACTGTTAAATTTAATACACTAGACATTATGTCAGTTAAGATTCCTGAAACCCTTGCTGGGTATGAAACAATCTGAACAGGGTATATAGAAACAAAATTCTAATTAAGAAATTTGAAGACTTAAAATTAAAAGATTGTTGAGATGTTTAATTGCATTGAGCCTCGCTCTGTGAAAAGGGTTTTTAATGCATGTGTGTAAAGTGTCATCCCAGATTAGCACAGGCTTATCAGGGATGACACTTTCCGCTTTTATTGTATTTTTCGTTTGAAGGAAGACTCTTCTTAATGAAAATCTTGTTTAGGCAGAAAGTGTCGTCCATGATTAGCCTGTGCGGACTGCACAGGCTTATTTGGGACGACACTTTACGCACATGCATTAAACCCCCTTTTCACAGAGCGCAGCCCAATTTCATTTAAAATAAAATAAAAATGTCATTCAATATGACAAATACCCCCACAATAACTCATTTCAAGCAGATTCAAAACATGAGTATTAATAAAATTAAGTACAACATTTTGTCGTTCCCTACTCCACATTGATCATACACAAAGACAAAAAGATTTTGGTTTATAAATTTAATCAATGGCCCAAGTTCAAGGGCAAATAACTCTGCAACAAATAGTGAGAGGTACAAAAAAACAACATATTTGTAATTCTACGTAGTATAAACAACATATCTTTAAAAGTTTTAAATTGATGCACAGAGTGCTACGCCAACAAAATAATTTGCTAGAATTTCTTGGTCAGGTAAATGTACCCCAAAGAGAATCTGTCCAAAGTGGAGTGTGTATTTAAATAGAAGCGAGATGAACATAAAGCCAGAAGCATTCCACATACCAAACAGAACCAGATAGCAACTAAGATCTGTTGGCCAACAACATCTACATTAGTAAAATATAAGGACAAGATCAGAGCAGCAGATCCCACCCTTTGCAGTATTATAGCGGCATTCTGGGAAAACTGGGCTTAATGCATGTGCATAGTGTCTTCCCAGATTAGCCTGTGCAGTCTGTACTGGTTTATCTGGGACAACACTATGAACATGCTTTAAGCCCAGTTTTCCAAGAATGTGGCCCATTAAAAGGAAAAGACACAGAAGTGTTATGTGTGGACATTCAACATAGCCCGCAAGTGTTGCACCTATACTTACTGCTGAGTAAAACCACTATTATAAGAGTATCTACAAACAAAACATGAAGAAAATATGAGCCTTGTTATGGGAAATCTGGGCTTAATGCATATGCACAAAGTGTTGTCCCAGATGAGCCTGTGCAGTCTGCAAAGGCTAATAAGTGACGACACTTTCTGCCTAGACTGGATTTTGTTTAGAAGAGACTTTCTTCACACAGCACAGGCTTATCTGGGATTACAATTCATGCACAAGCATTAAGCCCAGTTTTCCCAGATCCAGGCTCATATCACTCCAGCAAAATAATCATTGTCTTAACCAGCTTTCTGCAGCTACACAATCTTGTGTCTAATAGACGGTTCCAGTATCTAACAAGAGATGAAGCATGGAAGATTAGAGTTACCTTGTATGATGAATGATGAAATGATATTTGACTGACAGCGGTGTATATAAGACATACAATAGCAAGTTGCCCGAACAGATAAGTGATATACTGACGGAATACCTTGCAAAGGGGTTTTAAACAAATGTTACACTCTTTTTACCACCAGATTTTAGATCAGTTTCTCTAAAAGAAACAACCAATCAATGCAAAATTGAAATAAAAGGGTTAGCAAAATGCCAAAAACATAACAGAAAATGCGTCCAAACTAACCATTGAAAATGCGATTTTTTTAAACAAAATTCAAACTTTATAATCGTCATATTTCATTGACCAACTTTTAAATCAACTTATGATGATCACAATTTTTAAAATTGCAAAAGAAACACTTTCAAATTCACAACATTTCCAAAGGATCCGGTTACTGTTTCCTCCATTGAGCTGTTGTCCAACAAGAATGGCTACCATTATTTTTACTGCTAGATGAATGTCAGCCTACGCTCAGCTACGCTCCATACAGGAAATGATGCCATAAAAGACTACGCTTTATACAGGAAGTGATGTCATAACAGACTGAGCATGAGATCATACTATTATAGTTCTGAGAAAGCTAGGCTTAATGCATATGTGTAAAGTGTTGTCCCAGATTAGCCTATGCTGTCCACACCTACAGACTGAATGATCATGGATGACATTTTAATGGATTTTTTTTTTTGAAGTAAGTCTCTTTTAACAAATCCAGTTTGGTGTTGAGGACTGCACAGGCTTATCTGGGAGGACAGTTTATGCACATGCATTAAGTTCAGTTTTCCCAGAACAAGGCTCATACATCAAGTCTCTACGAGCGCACACCAAACTTCCATACTCACTGCCTCATTTTCATTGGATACCGAGTTTCCAGTTTTGACTTGGACACTGATCTGATCAAAACAGAGTACCGAAATTTACCAAGTATAGTGCGCTGTTTTTTACCTCAAAGTTTCAAATTTACAAGAGATGTGTTTGTCAAAAACACAATGCCCCCTATAGCGCCGCTTTGATTTTTTTTTTACCCTTGACCTTGAAGGATGACCTTGACCTTTCATCACTCAAAATGTGCAGCTCCATGAGATACACATGCATGCCAAATATCAAGTTGCTATGCTCAATATTGCAAAGGTAATGACAAAACTTTAACCTAGGTTAAAGTTATAAGACAGACCGACAGAAAGAAAGACACACACAATGACAGACAGGCCAAAAACAATATACCCCCTTTTTGTTAAAAAGGGGGCATAAAATAACATAATCATAAATAATCATAATAACCGCCATTTTTTTTTCATTCCAGAAAACTATACCCTATAATCTTACAGGCTGTAGGTTAACGTTTAGTGGAAGGATTATTTCAAGAAAGCTGGAAAGTCACACGTTTTGGGGTCTTTTTTTACAATAATATGTGTCTTGTTCTGAGAAAACTGGGCATAATGCTTGTGCGTAAATTGTCATCCCAGATTAGCCTGTGCACAGGCTAATCAGGGACAACAATTTCCGCTTTTATGGAATTTTTCGTTTAAATGATGTCTATGCTTAGCGAAAATCCAATTTTGGCAGAAAGTGTCGTCCCTGATTAGCCTGTGCAGACTGCACAAGCATTATGCCCAGTTTTCTCAGAACGCGACACATATAATTGCATTTCAACCATTACACACAGTGAACAGCAATTCAATGTATAAGTGTGTGGATTAACTGGAGATTTGATAACAAGCAGGTCTTGTCAATAGCACACATATCATGACTAGTTTTGTGCTTAGTTTTAACATGTTATGCCTCATTTTTGGAAAACCTGGCTTAATGAATGTGCGTTAGGTGTTGTCCCAGATTAGCCTGTGAAGTCCAGCAGGCTAATCAGGCATTATTTTTTCCGCCTTTAACGGATTTTGTTTATGAGATTCATGAATATGACCAGATTTGTTAGAGTTAAGAGTTTAGGTGTTTCTGGATCATACTGTGTGAAACGTCTTATTATTTAGACTAAGTTTCCATACAGAACCAGCAATACAAATTGAGTTATTGACTGGTTTTGATTTACGTTGCATTTAGCCATTCAGAGACTGGTTTGCAAAAGTTATGGCCAATATTAAAGTTTGTGCAAACCAACAAACAAACCAACAAACAAACAAACCAACAAACAGGGCAAAAACAATATGTCTATTATATGTCCCCCATATATATAGTATAGACTGGGGGACATAAATAAACAAGTATGTCTGTGAAATTCCAACTTTGTAAATATATTGTTACAATATTCTATATTCTTACAAACATTATTACAACATTTTGACCATAAGTGTGTTATGTTTCATGTATATAACAATTGTTCTTCTATGTTTACTTTTATTGTACTATAAGATTATTTTTTTGTAGTTGTAATTGCTGTTAATTATTATAACTTTATTTATTCAGTATCATTTATGTTAAAATTGAGTTCATTAAGAAAACATCAAAATGTGTCTGATATAACATTCAACATTGTATTACAAAAAAAGGCTGCATGCACAGTTTATAAAGGGTTAGTAAAACAGCATGTTGCTCACAGGAATGTATTATGAGGTCAAGTTTAGTTGATTTGTTTTAGTTAAAGAGTTTACAGCGGGAAATTCATATCTGATTATAGATATGAATCTCATTTTGGGAAAACTGGGCTTAATGAATGTGCATAAAGTGTCATTCGAGATTAATGACATTTGATGCACATGCATTAAGCCCCTTGTTCCCAGAGTGAGGCTCATATAAATTTATGGGGTAAACAATTATAAAACAAGAGATGTGTTTGTCAGAACACAATGTTTGTCAGAAACACTGCGCCGCTATGAAAAAACAAGAGGCCCATGAGGGCCTGAATCGCTCTACTGGCTGGANACGCACAAGCATTTTGCCCAGTTTTCTCAGAACACGACACATTTGTTGGTGAAAACATTTCTCAAGTTTAAAGCTAGCTAACTTTCATTCATAATACATATATCTTCCATGGTTTAAGAACACAAAATCCAACCATCAATTTTACTTGTTTTATGATCAGACTGAATATCATTGAGATGATGTTCATTTGCCAGTTTATTTTTCTTTTATACCCCATATAAGTAGGTACAAATAAAGCAAGTCTCTCCCCCACAGCAGGGCCCAGGCACTCTCCTCCCCAAGAGGGTCCTGGGGAGTGAGATCGTGTTTGTGTACCCTGCCACTTGTCCCTCCCCTCCTTCCTACCTGGAGCCCAGGTGAGTACCGGTATGTACAGAGCCCAGTGGGGTTGTGTGTTCATATTGTTCAGAGTCTGGGTCAGTATGTACATATTGTCTAGAGTCTGGGTCAGTGTGTGCATATTGTTTAGAGTCTGGGTCAGTGTGTACATATTGTTTAGAGTCTGGGACAGTTTATACATATTGTTTAGAGTCTGGGTCAGTGTGTACACATTGTTTAGAGTCTGGGTCAGTGTGTGCATATTGTTAAGAGTCTGGGTCAGTGTGTACATATTGTTTAGAGTCTGGGTCAGTGTGTACATATTGTTAAGAGTCTGGGACAGTTTGTACATATTGTTTAGAGTCTGGGTCAGTGTGTACACATTGTTTAGAGTCTGGGTCAATGTGTACATATTGTGTAGAGTCTGGGTCAGTAAGAACATATTCTTTAGAGTCTGGGTTAGTGTGTACATATTGTTTAGTGTCTGGGTCAGTGTGTACATATTTAGAGTATGGGTCAGTGTGTACATATTGTTTAGAATCTGGGTCAGTGTGTACGTATTGTTTAGAGTCTGGGTCAGTGTGTACGTATTGTTTAGAGTCTGGGTCAGTGTGTACATATTGTTTAGAGTCTGGGTCAGTGTTTAAGTTTTGTTTAGAGTCTGGGTTGGTGTGAACGTACTGTGTACAGAGCCCAGGTCAGTCTGTACCTACTGTTAGGTCAGAGTGTACATACTGTTTGGTCAGTGTACGTACTGTTTGGTCAAAGAATACATACTGTTTGGTCAGAGTGTACGTACTGTTTGGTCTTGATGAAGCGGCTGCCCTTCGTGTCCTCCATGCCCACCTTGATCAGCTTGCTGTCCTTGCGGCCCGGGGAGGACACTGACAAACACATTTCACATTTGAGTCTTGCTATGGGAAAACGGGGTTTAATGCATGTGCGTAAAGTGTCATCCCAGATTAGCCTGTGCAGTCCGCACAGGCTTATCAGAGACGACACTTTCCTCTGTTATGGTATTTTTTGTTTAAAGAAGTATCTTCTTAGTAAAAAATGCAGTTAAAGCGGAAAGTGTCGTCCCTGTTGAGCCTGTGCCAACTGCACAGGCTAATCTGGGATGACACTTCATGCATATGCATTAAGCCCAGTTTTCCCAGGACACAGTTTTCATTTATTGAATGTCGGCAAAAATATGCCAATTATTTGAACAAGACAAATAAAGATGTACAGTGAATATTCCTACGCCGGCTGCTTCTTTTAAATAAAAAGTTGATTTTCTGGGAGACTTGCATTAATTTCTTTTATAATTTTTGTTTGAACAATACAATCGAATGGTGATTTGTTTCTGGTTACCTAAACAAGTACAATTTTGCACACTTCATAAACTAACCAGATCCAATTTAACTGTAACAGATAAATTTTAAATTCAAGCATATTCATGTCAGACAAAATAATCCTAAGAAGGTTGGCATCCGTTTCCCGCTCAGAAGCAAAGTGAAAATGGCAACCAGCATCAATCCAGAACAGCCTGCAAGTTACTCGCAGTCTGTTCAGGTTTGAATCTAGTAAGAAAGGTCTTTAATTTAATTTGATTTTCTAAGGGACTTCAAACGCGTCAAGATGGGTAACAAAGCGGTAAAGGGTTATCTTACTATTTTGGTGTTGGTCAGCCTCTGGTTTATCATTCTGACGCCCCCGCGCATACTCGGCCCGTTTGATTTTGACCTGCAGCATGAGGAGAACTTTTTCGATCATGCCGGGCTTGCACGCCACGAGGTCGTTTATCACATCTTCGGCAAGTTCAAAGTTCAAACGTGAAAACACACGCCTGCAAACAGTGGACACCACAAATAAGACATTTGACATGAACCTGAAGTTTTATCAATAAAATACAGTCATTTAGAAAATAAAACGCTTTTAAATGCAAAATAAGGTTTTGGTAATTAGTTGTGGGAAATTTGTCATTTTTTAAATAAATTACGTAAACATATTTTGTGTTTCATTTCGATTTAAAGCACAAGCAGGCATTTAAGCCAAACAATCTTATAAACAAGAGCACCGCCTAGCGGGTGCAGACCGCTCATCTATTTGTCAAAGTATGAATCAAATCTGATCATAAATAAAGAAGTTATGGCAATTTTAGCTAAAATGTGGGGGTGTGGTCATTTATTACATTATCTTTTAAAAATAAAAAATAAAAAAAAANTATCTTCAATATTGCAAAAGTTATGACCAACCTTAAAGTTTTCGGATGGACGCACAGACTGACAGTTCAACTGCTATATGCCACCCTACCAGGGGCATAAAAATTCATAAATTAACAAGGTTTACATTTTTGTCAGACTGAATTTCATTCAGGTCTGTTGGGGTGATACATTTGCAGCAATATGGGTGTCTCCTTATGAATGGGCACAACATACAGAAGTGTAATAAAAGTGAAAAGGGAATATATAGACTTACACTTTGTCTATCAACTCTCTGTTTGAACACAAAAGAAAAAAACAATAACAGCATAAAAGGCATTAAATAAAAAACATACATATAATACAATTAATTTGTATGACGAGATGAAATCAGTCCAGTCCACACAGGCTTATCAGGGACGACACTAGACCTAAACTGCATTAGAGTGCTTGTCATTTGTGTTTGGAGAACTTCAATATGTTACATCATTGCGACATTAAGTGTAGTTTGTTGAACCAATACATATGTATCTCTGAATCCTTATCCCATGCTACTGAGGGTTATATATGAAACCTTCAGCCATTATTTCCAAATAGACTCGCATTTCATTATTTCAGGGACCAAAAATACCCTATTCCCAGTGCTGGATTGGATATTGATTCCATCTTTCAGGGAAAAAGTTTCAAGTTTAAAGTTAGATAAGTTTCATTTATAATTAATATATCTTTCCTGACTTCAGAATACAAAAATCAACCATCAATTTTACTTTTTTTTTAATGATCAGACTGAATATCATTGAGATGATGTACAGATTCCAACTTTTATATTTTCTTTTATACCCCATATAATTAAGTAGAAACTAGCAAATTTGTTGAATTGATATCCCCTGCCAATTTCAAAATTGTGTGACAGACATACGGACAGAATGACAGACGGAATGACGGACGGAAAACGCCAATTCTATATCCCTCCCCCTTGGCAGGGGATAATAAAGCAAGTATCTCCCCCTGAGCAGGACCGGGGCACTCCGGGCCCCCCCCCCAAAAGNACCACAGGTCAGTGTGTACAGAGCCCAGGTTAGAGTGTACAGAGCCCAGGTTAGAGTGTACAGACCCCAGGTCAGAGTGTTCAGAGCCCAGGTCGGTGTGAACCTGGAGCCCGGGTCAGAGTGTACGTACTGTTTGGTCTTGATGAAGCGGCTGCCCTTTGTGTCCTCCATGCCCACCTTGATCAGCTTGCTGTCCTTGCGGCCCGGGGAAGACACTGACAAACACATTTCACATTTGAGTCTTGCTATGGGAAAACGGTGTTTAATGCATGTGCATAAAGTGTCGTCTCAGATAAGCCTGTGCGGTCCGCACAGGCTTATCAGGGACGACACTTTCCGCTTTTATGGTATTTTTTGTTTAAAGAAGTATCTTCTTAGCAAAAAATGCAATTTAAGAAGACAGTGTTGTCCCTGATTAGCCTGTGAGGACTGCACAGGCTAATCTCAAATGACACTGTATGCATATGCATTAACCCTGTTTTCCCAGAACAGGGCTCATTTATAGTATATTGCCAAAATATGTTCCAATTATTTGTACGAGACAAATAAAGATACACAGTTAATATTCCTACAAATAAGCATGATTTTTTTTTGTTTAAAAATTTTGGTTTGACGCTGACAATTTTTACAAAGCCTTTATGAATTACAATTATATTTTACAAAGGTATGTCCCCATTTTTTTTACAAAGAAATCCCCAAAGCAGAAGCAATACAATTGAATAGTGACTTCTTTCAGTTTACCTAAAAAAGTACATTTTTGCAGCTTCATAAACTAACCAGATCCAATTTAACTGCAACAGGTAAATTTTAAATTCAAGCATATTCATGTCAGACAAAATAATCCTAAGCATATATTGAGCATGTCTACATGCTACCAGCATAAAACCAGAACAGCCTGCGAGTAACTCGCAGTCTCTTCAGGTCTTATCCTGTTGCTGCTCATTAGTATCCTAAGGTTTGAAATGAAGCTTTAAAACGTTGAAGGTCGTCATGGCGTAGTGGATATGGTGTCTGCCTAATGACCGGGAGGTCACAGGTTCGATCCCCACTGTGAAAGAGTTCTATAGATCTCCCCCATAGACACCAGGTACTGGTTCTAGTCCCAGGAAATGGACTGGATAGCGTTTCAAATAAGTAGTAAGTACTTAAAATGCAATTGAGCTAAAATAAATAGGTTTAAACTAAAACTTAAATCTAGTAAGAAAGTTCTTTTATTTAATTTTATTTTCAAAGGGACTACAAACGCGTCAAGATGGGTATCAAACCGTTATTGAGTTATCTTACTATTTTGGTGTTGGTCAGCCTCAGGTTTGTCATTCTGTCGCCCCCGCGCATACTCGGCACGTTTGATTTTCACTTGCAGCATGAGGAGAACTTTCTCAATCATGCCGGGCTTGCACGCCACGAGATCGTTTATCACGTCTTCGGCAAGTTCAAAGTTCAAACGTGAAAACACACGCCTGCAAACAGTGGACACCAGAAATTAGACATTTGAAATGAATAGGTGGTTTAATCATAACAATACAGTCATTTAGAAAATATTTTTTGTTTAAATGCAAAATAAGGTTTTGGTAAATTTGTCTTTTTTAAATAAATTTTGTGTTTCGATTTAAAGCACACGTAGGCATTTTTAGCTAAAAAATATTTAAAACTTATGGCAGAAATATATTACAAAACAATTTAATGTTATAAATGATTATGGGAGTATTAAATGTTAATATGTCAATAATATAAACAAAGATGGAATAACATGACACAAATCAAGAATATTTATTAGTCGGTTAGCGGAGCAAAAACAAAAGAACAAGACAGAGTTGAGGTATTATTTCAGTGCATTTTACAGAGTACATAATGAAATCAATATTCCCAGTCGTTATCAATTACCCATGACTTTGTTTGGTTAAGCCTACCATGCAATAATGTAAGCACTATTAAATTTCAATTAGACAAAACTCTGCCAAATCTGACATATACCATGCAAAAAATCTTTCAAGCCAGGCACTACCTTTTTATTTCTTTTGATTTACCATTTTAAATGAGCCTTGCTCTGGAAAAACATGGTCTAATGCATGTGCGTAGATTGTCATCCCAGATTAGCCTGTGCAGTCCGCACAGGCAAATCAGGTATTACACTTTCCGTTTGTATTGATTTTTTTTATTTATTGGTGTTCTCTTCCAGACAAAAATCCAGTTTAACCAGAAAGTGATTTACCTAATTATCCTGTGCTGACTGCACAGGCAAATCTGGGACAACACTACGCACATGCATTGAGCCCAGTTTTCCTATATCAAGGCTCATTTTAACCCTTTGCATGCTGGGAAATTTGTCGTCTGCTAAAATGTCTTCTGCCGAATTTCTAAAATAAGCATTTTCTTCGATTTTTTCCAAAGAATACTATCAGAATAGCAAACAGTTTGGATCCTGATGAGACGCCACATTCTGTGGCGTCTCATCTGGATCCAAACTGTTTGCAAAGGCCTTCAAAATCTGGTTCCAGCGCTCAAAGGGTTAAATCAACTATGCTGAATTTTAAAGCATAATGTTTTACCTGTTTAGATAATACCAATTTTCCTTCTTTTTATTTGTAGCATTTGCTGCGGTATAGTTGTGTAATTCAACTAGCCCCTCTTCAGGGAAAAAATGCCTAATTATCTCGGCAACTAGCACTGAAAATTAACAAACAATACTGAATTTGAAAGGGCACGCAATAGTTATTAAGCCTTTCACGTCCAATTTTTATTGCTAATCTTCTGGGTCACTCTGCGCTCTGTGAACTAGCTGTTCCAAAACGATTGGTCTGAAAATGTCTGAGTTAGACTTTTGGGGTTCACACATGGTAGAAGTGGTGAGTTCAAGTAAACATGTGCTTTGCTTTGGATTAAAACAAATCTTAGAGAGCACACTACAACTGGAAAGCCGTAAAAACATGTGATCATGTGCATAGGCTACACCGCACTTCCACATGGAGAGCCGGACACACACGAGGGACATGTGACATAGGCTACACCGCACTAAGACAGACTACAAGAGATGGTGCAAACTTTGTGTGAGAGTAGCAAGTGGTTGATTCATTGAATAAGGAACGCTTAAAAGAATGAAAAACACTGGCATATGAATAATTTACTGTTTAAAGCAAATTATAAATATTCAATAGTTTTTTTCATGTTGATAAGAAAACAAAAGATGTGTTTGCCAGAAACACAATGCCCCCTACTGCGCCGCTTCGATTTTTTTTTTTTCGAAACCTAAACGCAAAAAGTGTGACAGAATTTCAGAAGGACAGACAGACAGACGGACAGACAGTGCAATCACTATATGCCCACCTTTGGGGGCATAAAAACAGGGACCTCATTAACATTATATTATGTTATTAAATGTTAGCCCGAACACATTTTTTCACAACTAACTTCATAACAGATCTTAATTTTCAACTTACACCAAAATAAATGTTGATTTTTTTTAAACTAAGATATTAATATGATATTATTTTATTGTTCTATTATGCCCATAACTTAAGAAATCCATAGTTTTACATCAATCAATAAGAATGACCATTTAACTTTAACTTGTTCTAGTATGTTCATGTATTTGGTTGCTTATTCAATGAATGTGCAATGAGATGAGAGAAATTCAACAGTTCTAACAAAAGATGGTGGCGTCAGCGAAGACGTCTATTCTAGCACACATGATTTGAGCCTCGTTCTGGGAACACAGGGATTGATGCATGCGTTTAGTGTTGACCCAAATAAGCTTGTGCAGTCTGCACAGGCTTATCAGGGAAACACTTTCCACTTTTACTGTATTTCTTTGTTTAAAGGAAGTCTCTTCTTAGAAAAAATTCATTTTAGGCCGACAGTGTCGTCCCTGATTAGACCCTGCAGACTGCACAGGCTAATCTGGGACCTAACTTTACGCTCATGCATTCTCCCCAGTTGTCCAGGAGCGAGGCTCTTATTTAGAGCCATCAACAGTATCAAAATAGCGAGAAAAGGGAAGTGATGAAGGCTTTGATTCAGCCAGGATATCATAAACAGGATGAATCTGCACACCCAAGAGTGTACATGTCTAGTCCCGTTGTTCACAGACACGAAATGGAGTCTTCCTGACCAATCATGATATTTTTTTTTTAATGGAAGAAATATCTTTAATTGAGCCGCGCCCTGGGAAAACGAGGCTTGATGAAAGTGTGCAAAGTGTCGTCCCAGATAAGCCTGTGTGGTCCTCACAGGCTAATCATGGATAACACTTTCAGCCTTAACAAAGGCTAATCTGGGACGACATTTTACGCACATGCATTAAGCCCAATTTTGCCAGAGCAATGCTAAATTACATTAAAGTGTAAACACAGTTTCGTGATGGTGAACTATTTAGTGGTGTGACCAAATTATAAACTTATGGGTGTCCAACAATGTGGGAAGAAGATGAGAAATATGTAAGAATCTGGGGACGATTTATACAGCATCTTTGTGAGGCTTCATTTTTTTTTTTTATAAACTCATTCTAGAAAAATTAAATTGGTATTCAGACTTTTTACATTTCTTTAAACATACCGTATATAAACAGCATTGGATCCAAACTATTGTCTACAATCGGCCTAACAAATACAAGATGCTGCAGAAATATGGGCCCAGGTTAGTATTCATAATGTTTCAAATAACATTTCAAGAACAAATTCACCATTTTCCATTTCATCAAATCATCATCTATTATTATCTTGAACCTCATATCATTTAGAATTGTGTGCACTCACACAACACAATAAAATTTTGATCAAACTTTATGAATACTTAGAACTGTTATATTTGAGCCTCACTCTGCGAAAACGGGGTTTAATGCATGCATGTAATGTGTTGTCCCATATTAGCATGTGCAATCTGCACAGGCAAATCAGGGACGACAGTTTCCACCTTAACTTGATTTTTGCAAATAAGAGACTAACTTTAAACCAAAAATTATATAAAAGCGGAGTAATAAGCCTGTGCAGACTGCACAGGATCATCTGGGACGACACTTTAGGCACATGCATTAAGCACCGTTTTACCAGAGCCAGGCTCATTTAGTTATGTTTTGAACAGAACAATAATGCAAGCACAAGCGTGGCCCACAGTGATCTCCCTTGCCCAAACACTTCTACTGTACCTGTTGAGCGTCTCCCAATTGAGTTGCTTCCCTTTACTATTATTTGCTGGGGAATAGTTATGCTTATCCACAATTTGTGGAAAGAAATGAGCCATAATTTCTCCCACAAGGACTGAAAGTAAAACATGCCGCATGGTAATAATGTGAAGACACGTCAACATTCTGGGACAAGACTCCTTAAGGCCAAAAGGCCGGGATATGACACGAACGTCATAGACTAGCGATTGTTGAGCAGCAGCTGCAAGTATTTGAGCCTCGTTCTGGAAAAACTGGGCTTATTTCATGTGCATTAAATGTCGTCCCAGTTTAGCCTGTGCAGTCTGCACAGGCTAATCTGGGTTGACACAATGCTTTTATAGAATTTTTTTATTAAAGGATGTCTCTTCTAAACAAACATCCTGTGTACATGTAAGCGGAAAGTGTTGTCCTTGATAAGCCTGTGCGGACTGCACACTCTAATCTGGGACAACACTTTACGCACATGCATTATCCCCAGTTTTCCCAGAATGAGGCTCATTTTACGGTTCAAACTGGTCTCTACAAGATAAAATAAACCAGCAACATTAATCTGCAATTGAGAAATGTTTTCATCTTTTATCTAAGAATTAACGAAACAACTTCCACGATGAAATATCATCTATTGAACTATAATTTATTGTGTTAATGCTTTGGTATTCAATTGGCACTTTCTAATCTACAGAATTGTATTGCAATTTAAATTGTTAATAAGCATGATTATTAAAAAAATGAACGATATGTTTCCGAAATGAGAAGCCAAAACTTAAACACTAAATGGTAAACCAAAGCAAGCACATGTTTGTTTGTTTTTTTTGTAAAGTTCTTTAGGCCTTTTTCGGGGGTCATGCAGGTAGGAGAACAATTCCTGTTAAGATAAAACAAAATCTGACCAACATTCATAGCAAGAAAGGTCTTCTACCCATCGTATCAGAACACACAATTATTTAGGCCAACTTAAAACCTACATAGCGGATATAATTATGTGCGCAGAAAATAGTATGTATAATTAGTAAGAAATTTAATCTACGCTATATATTCACATTTAGCCACACCATGAAGTAAAGGCATAGCAGGAAATAATAATAAGAAGCAAAATTAATGAATTGAAGTTGTATCATTGAAATGAACCACAATTGGCATGTCAATATAATAACATGGTTTTTGTAACCTTTCTTCCAACTGATGAATGTTGATCAATACAGTCTCGTTCTGGGAAAACTGGGATTAATGCATGAGTTTGAAGCGTCATCCCAGATTAATCATGGGCTAATCAAGGACAACAATTTCCGCTTTTATGCAATTTTTCTTTTAAACGAAAATCAAGTGTAGGCGGAAAGTGTCATCCCAGATAAGCCTTGCAGACTGCACAGATCATCAGGGATGACAGTGTACGCACATGCGTTAAGCCCAGTTTTCCCAGAACGCTGCTCAATATTGAGTTCTAGTAATGTTTTGCTTTGGCAAGGCTTTTGGATAAGGCTTAAGCATGTCAGAATTTTAGCAGAACACATTTTAATAAGTTGTAATAGTCCAATGCCATCATTTCTAGTTTTGGAATACATGTATATAGTGTAAATAACATGAAACAAACATTAATCTTACTTGGTGTTCATGTATTCAACTTAGTATTTTTACAAAGTGACATTTTAAAATTCTAACATTAAAAAAAAACAACACTTGATTGAAGTTTCAGCAATAATGAATTAATGTCACTCACACTTGATACACCTTGTATGCGCTGCACACACATTGAACACCAACATCACAACTATCCATTTTGACTAAATTCAAATAACCTTTTTACAACGTTTGAATGTGTAATTTATTATTGAGGCATTAGACTCCATCTTCTAGTAAATTGTAAAACCATGCATTTCAAAATGAAAGTGACTGGCAGACATGTTTGTTTTACAAATCATTTACAAATGCCTTTAATGTCACGGAGATGCCAAATGTGAACTTAATGTATAAAACTACATATTAGTTTTGTCACACCTTTGTATATTGTACAACCTTGCTAAAGCAGACAAACTACACAGAAACATTTGTTCTTACAATACTTTTTCATAATTCATTCAGAAGCACAACAATCACTTTCATTTTTAACTTCTTACAGACAGCTACAGCTTTGACACATTAACCTGACGCTCTTGAATTCTATAAAAGCGATGTATGACGATATTATTACATTTCTTTCAAAACAGATCAAATGTTAATGAATAAATAAGCTAGAATAAAAGTTTAGAAGTAGTGCCAGAAAGTAAACAATATCAGAGCGAACACAAGGTTGGCTTCGGGAGCTTTGGAAGCACGACGTTGTTCTCATGAGCTTCCAGAAGCCAATGTCGCGTTCGCTAGTTAATGTTCGGATATCGTCGCGGGAAATTCACATGGAATATATTGTCACGCAAAAATTCTAAATGAGAATTTTGTATCTCGTTAAATCTATGTTTCCAGGCCACATCTAGCGTTGAAATTTTGGCTTTTTTTTTATAAGGAACACTGATTTTTTATGTGTCAACTTAATTATTAGAAATATTTTACGAAATATTCGTTGATTTTGAGTGTTAATGGGGCTTAAAAAATATTTACTGAATAAATTCAGCGTCAGGTTAATTTGTCCAAGCTACACTTTGTAAGAAGCTCGGCAATTATTGTTCATTCCAATGGGAAGTCACTGAGGAATGCAGCAAACTTTCCTCCTAACGGTACCTGTTCAGCTGCCACCAGTTGTCTTTTTTCTGTTGGAATGTGTTTGCAGCGGGTATAACCATTCCAACATATTCTGGGAATCTATTTTTTATTACCTCTAAGACCATCACTAGATTTAACACAAACAAAACATTGTCATGAGATTGCACAAAATCAAGGTCCACATGCAACATAATTGTGTCGTGTTCTGAGAAAACTGGGCATAATGCATGTGCGTAGTGTCGTCCTAGATTAGCCTGTGCGGACGACACTTTCCTTCTAAACTGGATTTTTGCTAAGAAGAGACATTATTTAAACGAAAAATTCCATAAAAGCAGAAATTGTCTTCCCTGATTAGCCTGTGCGGACTGCACAGGCTAATCTGGGATGACAATTTACGCACAAGCAGTATGCCCAGTTTTCTCAGAACACGACACAATTAACAGTACTACATGTTGTTGAAATAAATATTAATGGATGTCATCTCATTTTAATCTTATGAATACATGGACATTTAACATACGGACATACATTACTATTTCTTCAGTTCTGCTTTCTAAAACCTTAATTAAAAAAGGTGTGTAACATTTAACGTATTAATAAATCATATGTTTTAAATCCGGATAGAATGTATAAAATCTGCAACCAAAAAGGCACTGAGAGAAAGTGCGTTAAGACTTAATATTTTAACGCACGAAACGTCATGTACATGATAAATGTCATGTGCGCACAAAACATAACTTGATATTCATCATTTCTGTGAGCACTTGTTTTGTAAAGAAAAATTACATTTGACATTTCATTTTACTATGGAAATACCCAATGTGATGATAAATAAGAATGAATGACTAAGAGTGTTGTTTTTGTTGGGACTACAGTTAAAATTTACGTTTTTTTTATATAATAGAGTAGTTCTGACTTTACGTAAGGTAAAATATGATTGTCTTTTCAGCGTTATTCTGATGTATAAACATGGTGTTGTGACCCAAATGATTATTCCTTTAGTAAAGTGAGAATACTGGGATTCGGGATACTATAAAACCTGTTCACTGACGTTTATTTAGCTATGTATTTTTGAATGTCTGCATATACTGATATGCCTTGATTATATTTAGGGATTTTCATTGATTTATATATTTATTAATGAGTCATTTTTATTAACTGTAGAGAATTATCAGCATTTACTGATGATTTAGGATATGCAACAAAGGACTGATTATTTTTTTTAACAATGAGCCTTGTAAAATGGACACATCAGATTTACGGGCCTTAACAAGGGCAATACAATTTAGTATATTTACCTCCATCTGCAAAATCTCTACTGATATTCCGTTTCGGTCTTGATAAAGGAATGCTGTCAACCCACGCATACAACGATTCCAATTCTTGTTCATCAAGTGGTTCCTCCATTTTTTCTTGAACTCGCTGTTCTTCAGTAACTTGTGGAGCTTTTCCACCTTTAGTTTTTGGTGGCATTCTGTTTATTTATAAAAGTAACACACTCACACACACATACACAAATCAACTTTAAATTAAACTTCTATAGAGATCTTAAGTAACAGTCAAAATATTTAAACAACAAAACAATGTTTAGTCGGACATTTGTTTATCTCGGTAACGAGGCTTCCCATGATTCATCTGGAGCACCTGCATATCGTACCTACTTAAGTTTACAAAATAATGGTCCACTATCCGAATCATGAGTGTCAGGAACCTCAAAACAATGGTAATTTTGAAGTACAACAAAAACAAAAAAATATCGGGATTGTATAACGGTCTTCATGTCGTACATTTCAATTGTTCATATTATCGTTGTTTTCCCCGTATTTATTTCTACATTTTCTTCGACGTAAAAAATATGTAAAATATTTTATTTCAATTGTGAGAGTTACATCCCTTGCTAAGAAAATGAACATTGCTTCAAATCGAACAAAAAGTGGGAGAACAGTTACCAAATGGCTAAATATAGATGTTTACATCTTTGGTTGATCATGCTTTAAAATCTAGCAAATAATTATTATAGATATTAAGATGTGTCAGTAACAGAGTTATTGCCCCTTATCCATGCTCTTGAAGAAAGCTTCATCCAACCATGCATCCTTTGAGTTTGAGTACTGTCTATCAGTGTAAACCATCTACCATTGTAACCCAAAACATATCATATATCTGCCATGTTACCTATTTTTTTTCCAGTTTTAGGGTTTGCCAATATTTTATTGTGGTATATTTAGTAAATGAATGATCTACCTATGTGTAAGTATGTTCAAATATGATGTAATGAATAAATTTGTATATGTTTTTTAAAGGATTTTCTGAGTAAATGTAAAAAAACCCATGCCTTTTGCCTTTTGGATTGGGAAAAAAAGCGTGATAAACCATGAAATTGGGAAAAATGAAACATTATTAATTCAATTATAATTAAAAGTATAGCAATTGTTTATAAGTGCTTTTTATCTGCTTTTTTAAATTTATATTATAAAGTGGTACATTATTAAATTGTTGTGTAATAAACTCAATAAACCAGTTATTGAGTTTATTGGAAAAGTTTGGCATCTTTTTTGGGAAATTTTGGTTAGATTTTTTGGAAAAAATGTTACTTTTTGCCATTGGGAAACAGCCTTTTTTACTTTTTGCCATTGGGAAACAGCCTGTTACAGGCTGTAATTTTGGGCAACAAAATCACTGGGCCCTGAAGAGCTCCCTGAATATGTGCAGGGTCATTGCAGGTCAGTACGAAAGTCTCATTGCACAGGTGTCGTTATATGTGTCCTGTTCTGAGAAAACTGGGCATAATGCATGTGCGTAAATTGTCATCCTAAATTAGCCTGTGCAGTCCGCACAGGCTAATCAGGGACGACAATTTCAGCTATTATGGAATATTTCGTTTAAATGAAGTCTCTTCTTAGCAAAAATCCAATTTAGGCGGAAAGTGTCGTCCCTGATTAGCCTGTGCAGACTGCACAGGCTAATCTGGAACGACACTTTATGCACATGCATTATGCCCAGTTTTCTCAGAACATGACTCATTTGGTATAGTGTGCTTATAATAATCAGGTACTATTGAAGTCTATTTGTAAAATTTACGGTTTTTTAATTTTAAGGTGTATTAATTGGTTTGTGCTTGTGTTTTGTGCATGTGTTCTACAAGGAATTATTAAATAACAAGTGGGATATTCTTGTCTCTATTATGCTCTATATATATATGAGCCTTGTTCTGGAAAAACAAGATTAAATGCATGTGCATAAGGTGTTGACCAAGATTAGCCTGTGCAGTCTAATCAGGGACAACTTTTTTCACCTTTTAATATTGTATTTTTTCCTTTCAAAAGTCTCTTATAAACAAAAATTCTGTTTAGGCACAATATGTTGGGGTGTAAATCACCTTCAGTGAAAGCTCTTACTAGTTAAATCGATCAAACAACATTACAAGGTTGTTTTATTAAAAAAAAAATAAAAAAAAATCATACTACCATTAATGTTTGGAGCATATTTTTATTATCACACTTATAAAAAAAAAAAACAAGACATAGAAACTTTATTTAAAAAAAATCTTTAAATTAACTGCTATATGTTATCAGAATTAGAAAATGTGTGGACTAAGAATAGATATTTGTAGTTTCTTACCTATGGTTGAATGATAGAAATAACAAGTGACACAGACACCAATCTTCCAGTCTTAAGAGATCATTAAAGCAAGCTTAAACCAAAGATCTAATAGAATAAAAATTGTGACTGTTTAATTTGCAAAAAAAAAACAGATGATGCATTCCTTCAAAAGCCTTGTTAAAGTCAAACAAGAAAATAAAAATTTGCAAGATACAACATGTAGGTGTGCTGTGTATGCATGTTTTTGTTGTTGTTTTCATATTGTTCAATTCTGGGTAATATTAGTATATTATTCTTTTATAAAAATATTATAAATTTAATATTCTTTAAATACTGTGTTATGTGATGTACTATAACCCCAGAAATCGATACCTCCCGGATTACCCGCCCCTGAATACTCTCGCGCGCCTCCAAAACGGTACTGAAGAAAAAAACATGGACCTATATATGTTTGTATAGGTCCCTACGAAAAACAAGGAAGCGAAACGGTTTCATAGAATATATTTGAAGATTTAAATAGTTTCTGTTATGGATCTGACAACCACATAATAGTTCGTGTTTTTTTTTAATATAAGTTATTACGTAATAAGTAGAAATAAGGTTCATCTGCATTCTTTTAAGAGTAATAAAACACAGCATGGACGTGGACCTATTTGTGTAGGTCCCTGGCATGAATAAGGTCTTGATTGTCATTTAACATGTTATTTAAAGGTGACGCGTGATATCTTATCTTAATTACGGTATCTACACATGTGCAGACATGTGGTGTCACGGGCAAACCCATAAACGCTTTTAATCCACACTTGGAACATCGCCGCCCATTTAGCGAATTCGTTCGCGCCTTTATCGCTGATGTTTTTTTCAAGAGATGTATGTTGCTGTCATTAATAATCCGTAATTAAAGAAAAATAAATCACTTATCTTGTTCGTGTTTTTGTTTTTCAATCGTAAATTTAGACCGTTTTACGAAAATTTAATAAAGACATACGTTTAGGAAATCTAGAGAACACAATTGAAACTATTTAAGTTTATTTAAGGCTCATTATTTTTCATGTTGAACATTTCAACCGTGAATTAAGATGTTATTAAGAAAATTTAATAATATTTCAGGCAACATGTAAAACGTTATTTAAATAATAATATAAGAAAGTTGTAGACAAAAGCTGATATGTCCTTTTCAATAAAAAAAGTATGACATATCCTGACATCTTACACAGTTTTGCAAGCGAATAACTCCCATACTTGTTCATTTAAATCACAAAATTCATTTCCGGCTAGATATTTTTGTATTAGCTTGAGAGCGATTTTTGAATAAAAGATTGCAAAAAAAACACTTTAGTTTTAGACTAAACTAGATACATAATTTTAACTATAAAAAAAATCTCTACCTGAATTCTTACAGAGTTTCGATAATAAAGATTTACCGGAACAATTTTAGAATCACAAACTTCATTTCGGCTATAGATTTGTATATTACCTTTAAAATGACACTTACAAGGGAAATATTAATAGCGAAATGGTAACTGTTTAGACAAACAAAGATATGTATTATTCAATAAAAGAAGTCGTCCTCAGTCTTTAATCTTACAACGTTTCTTAATGAATATCTCCGAAAAGTAAAGAAAGTACGACATTTAATAAGAAATAATATAGGCTTAAACAAAGGCAGATATCAATTTAATTGTCTACATCGACCTTAAATCTATCTAATTAATATCAAAGATCTATCCAAAAAAAATGGTCTGCATTGATGTTACCAATCTTTATATATTGATAGATCTTTGTTAATATCTCCGGCACTATTTACGCTAAAATCACAACGTTTACTTCAGACTTTAGATATTTCTATACCTTTATAATTATCCTTGAATAATTTTATTCCATAAAGAAATAATTAAATTTTATACAAAGGCATTAATGAAAGGTATGCTTAAAAATGCCAACTCGGCCTTAAACATTACGTGTTGTCACTGAATATTGTTGCAGAGACACATATTTTATGAAAGTATCGTGTATATTTTTTATTAAAGTTATATTGATTAACGATGTGATACATATCAACACTTGGTCTCATGTTTCACTTTTTTTCAATCCTACTGTGCGAAGTCATAAAGTACTGTTTATTGGAATAAAGCGGGTGTACACTATGATAACGTTGTAATCTGCCTAATTTTTCAGTACCGTTTTCAGTAGTGGGTGACGTAATAGCCAATATGGCGGCGGTCAATTTATCGATTCTGGGATTGTCTATATTACTGTAGGTTTATTTCTGTGATTCAAGGGAGAGAAGGCGAACAGTTAAAATGACTTAAGTTGTCAACTATAAATAGATCAACATGGTTGACTGAATATCTCAAGCTATTTATAGATTGCCTTATAAGGCTTTGTTAGCAGCATAGGATATTTATAGAATTATGTTTATTTCCTTAAATGGAGAAATGTACTAAACTGGGATAAAACTCTTTAAAACAATGAAATAATAAATATAAAAACACAAATTTAGAAATCAAATCAAATTCTCTACTCTATTTAGTGAATGATTGAAATGGAATCATTTCTTCAACAATTAAATTTTAGAAAATCTTGATTATTTCGGTACTTTACCCAATTTAACATGATTGTGAATATCATGACTGTGTATAAGTTGTACTGTGACCCTGTCAAATCATACTTACCTGGTACAGGGAATACCTTGATCAAAAAGGAGGTTTCCCCAGGAAGAGGCCCTCCCATTGCACTTCGGTTGGGCTGACGCCTGCGATAGCCACAAATGTTGGTTACTCGGGTACGCAATTTATTTGTGTGGGGTCTGCGTACGCGCTAACCCTGAAAAGTAACCATCTGTAACTTGTTTGAACTAGAGTTAAACATCTTCAATGTTTATTTTTGGATTGAATTGGCAAACATCTGACATTGAACCTTGGATTTATAACTGGGGCTATTAAGCTTACGGTCTAAATACGCCAGTTCCTGACTATGATTTTCATGCAAGTACCATTTAATTATGCCCCTGAAATTATAGTAATTTATATTTATGTATTTGTGCCTTGCTCTTGGAAAACGGGGCTTAGTGCATGTGCTTAAAGTTTTGTCCCAGATTAGCCTTTAAAGAACACACAGGCTTATCAGGGGAAACAATTTCCGCCTAGACCATATTTTCGCTTAGAAGAGACCTCCTTTAATTAAACAAAAAAATCCTTAAAAGCCGAAAGTGTCATTCCTGTGCAGACTGCACAGGCTAATCTGGGATGACACTCTGCGCTTTAAGCATTTTACACACTTGCATAAGGCCCCATTTTCCCAGAGCAAAGTTCATATTTGTGTTACAGTTTAACAAAATATGTCTGCAATCGAATTCCATACACACCGCATATTGGAGGAAATCCCACACCCCACCCGCCATCAGGCAGACAGGAGAATCATAAGAGAGATCAGCTGCCAGCCAGAAGCCAGCCAAGTCAGGCAGACTACATGTATTTACGGTATTATCAGGCCTGGTATAAATAGCAACCGTCTGCTGTTGGAGCCTCAGTAGAGTAGAAGAGATGCTGTAGTGAACATCTACACAGCTGTGTGTGTGTGTGTGAGGATAGGAATTCCTCAATGGAATCTGGTCATTCTGCGTTGTTACCACCCGTAGTTCGGAGATTACCCCACCCCCCCACTAATCGTCGCCTGTCACACAAAGTGTACTCTACTCTTGGACAACTCCTCGATATTGTGAGTACGATACCTTACCTTGTATTAACTATATTAACCATTTATAATGTGTCAATACATGTACTTGTGGTGTTAATCATATCTACAGACCCACAGTCATTTTTCCGCTATTGAAACGTCTTGTCGTCTTTTGTACATGTAGCACTGATTTTTGTATGTTTTCTGAAGCTGTTTTCAGAAATGTGAAAATATCATGGCACATTCCCATGAAAAGCAGATTGTTATTGATTTTCACAGACGTCTGTAATCTCAGAAGCGTAAGCAAGCAGTTTGCATTCCAGACAGACTGGAGGCTTCATTTACAGTTGTTTTAGACAGAGATTTATATATAAGCATAGCTCTGGGAAAACAGGGCTTAATGCATGTGCTTAAAGTGTTGTCCCACATAAGCCTGTGCAGTCCACACAGGCTAATCAGGGACAACACGTTCCGCTTTTATAGTATTTTTTGTTTGAAGTCTCTTCTTAGCAAAAATCCAGTTAAGTCTGCAAGTGTCGTCCCTGATTAGCCTGCAGACTGCACAGGCTAATCTGGGACGACACTTTACAAACATGCATTAAGCCCCAATTTCCAAGAGAGAGACTCAGATACTGATATTTGTGTAACTGATAATTGTTGAATTTTATACATTTTATGACACAATTAGGAGATCATTGATAATTGTAATACTAATTAATATGTTGCTTTGAAATGATGTTGTGATACAGATAGATGATGATGATGATGGTGGTAGTGGTGTTGTTGGTGGCTATGGCCATGAAATTGATGATGATCAATCAATCATTGAAATAATCAATACAAGTTTTCAGACTAAAATTTTGTAATATGCTACACTCTGTTTTTATCGTAATCTGTAGTACAAAAATGCAAACACCAAATGAAATCAATTTGAATGTCAAATACAGTGTCACCACAATTAACCGATTTTTCAACTAACCTTTTAAGGAGGTGCTTTGGAATATTATGCTATATCTCCTATATAGAAACAAAGAGATTTTGCATCAAATAAAATGACAGCATTTTTAAGTTATACCAACGTTAAATCCACACATGTTAAGAGTCCATTTGAGCATGTATTTGTTTCATGTCTTTTGGGGATCGCGTGTGTGACTGATGTCGTGGTATAAATTTTTTAACTAATATTTTTACCCAGCATGTTAAACTAAATACTGAGTTCCATTGGTTTCATTATTGTATTTTTTTTTTAAATAATGTACTTTTGAAGTTCTTTGATGTATATAATAAAATAAATATTATGCTAGTCAACTGTTCCAAGAGTAGGGATCAGTCTCGTGGCATGTGCTATTTTGTATCACACTTGAGACTCTGCCTCTTCTGTGATACAGGGTTATACAAGTCACCGAACTGAGATAGACTTTGAACAGCGTAATGTACTGAAGTGCTCCAGCTAGGCTTAAATGGAGGGGCGCAGCACCCTGCCCCCCACCCCCCAAGGTCCCACTCTGCCCACTTGTTCCCTGCCATACCCATTTTGTGATCTGATCACATTATTGTACGGTAATGTTGATTTGAAGTTTAGTTAAATTTACACAGTTTAACTAGTTTTACTTTTTTTAACAATGTTTTAAATGAAAATACATTTTATATGAAATATATACATATATAACACATGTTTTATTGAAAGTATGACACAGGAATAAAATGACCACGCGTGCTTGCTTATTAATGCACATTTGACAAATTAGCACCCTGCCCTTTTCAAATCCTAGCTGAAGCACTGATACTGTATGTATTGCTGCTTTCAGTTTGCAACCAATCCTTCATTTATTTACTGCATAACAGTTTCTCAGCTGATGACTCACACTTCACATGTGCACACTGATGCAATCTGATATTTCCTGCAAATATCACACATAATTTCACCACTTACAGTTTAATGGCAAACAGTATAATTATTACCCAGCATTTGTTATGTTGTTCACATTGACAATCTACAGTTTACCAGCTTTTGTTAACAAGTACAAGTTGAAAATGGTTATTTTCTTAAAAAGTGCTGTTTAATCAAGAACAAGTTGACAATTTACTATCACACATAATTTACAAAAAAAAAAAAATAACATTAACAGTGTAACTGTGTATATGTGAAAGAGATAGTGTGACTGTATATCTGTGAAAGAGATATTGTTACTGTAGATTTTTGAAAGAGATAGTGTTACTATTTATGTGTGAAAGAGATATTACTAATGTATGTTTGTGAAAGAGATAGTGCTACGTACAAGTGTGAAAGAGAGAGTATTACTGTACATGTGTGAAAGAGTTAGTGGTACAGTACAAGTATGAAAGAGATAGTGTTACGTACAAGTGTGAAAGAGATAGTGTTACTGTACATGTGTGAAAGAGTAAGTGGTACAGTACAAGTGTGAAAGAGATAGTGTTACTGTACATGTGTGAAAGAGTAAGTGGTACGGTATATGTATGAAAGAGATAGTGTTTCTGTACATGTGTGAAAGAGATAGTGTTACTGTACATGTATGAAAGAGATAGTGTTACTGTACACGTATGAAAGAGATAGTGTTACTGTTCATGTATAAAAGAGATAGTGTTACTGTACGTGTATGAAAGAGATAGTGTTAATGTACATGTATGAAAGAGATAGTGTTACTGTACATGTGTGAACCAGATAGTGTTACTGTACATGTGTGAAAGAGATAGTGTTACTGTACATGTGTGAAAATGATAGTGTTACCTTCAAGTGTGAAAGAGATAGTGTTACTGTACATGTATGAAAGAGATAGTGTTACTGCACATGTGTGAAAGAGATAGTGTTACCTACAAGTGTGAAAGAGATAGTGTTACATACAAGTGTGAAAGAGATAGTGTTACTTATATGTGTGAAAGGGATAGTGTTACTGTACATGTGTGAAAGAGATAGTGTTACTGTACATGTGTGAAAGAGAAAGTGTTACTGTATATGTGTGAAAGAGATAGTGTTACTGTTCATGTGTGAAATAGAGTTAGTGTTACTGTACATGTATGAAAGAGATAGTGTTACGTACATGTGTGAAAGAGATATTTTAACTGTACATTTGTGAAAGAGATAGTGTAACTGTACATGTATGAAAGAGATAGTGTTACGTACAGGTGTGAAAGAGATAGTGTTACTGTACATGTGTGAAAGTGATATTGTTATTGTATGTCAATGAAGCATTTTGGATTGTACTTTTATTAAGTTGCAAACACAGCGGTTGAATGTAAATATGCACATTTAAAAGAGAAATTAAAATGTTGAGGTACTTTGTTATGGAAATAAATTCTCTTTATTTCATATGTATAAAAAACATTGTATACTTGTATTCATCTGGAAGCATACACTAAGCAAATATTTACTAAATAACGATAAAATACATTGGAAAATAGAGCAGCAATTTTTGTTTCCTGACCCAGCACGTCTAAATGATGCTTAATATCAGTTAATTACCTATTATTAGAGGCAGCTATTTGAGTGAACCCAGTCTGATGGGATTTGGTATGTTCCACAAGAATGCCAGAGATAAATGGCACCAGTTAATGACCGGCTGCTATATAATATACTTAATATTTCCTGGCTTAAAAACAACAGGGAGACATAGGCGTTTTGCTTATGTGCCCGTTTTCTTGCCAGGTAAATTAATCAGGTGTACACGAATAAGATTTTATTTATCAATAAAAACTCCAGACCCTTCTGTAAAACAAAGTAACTAAGCAACCTCTTAAAAAAACAAAACAATCAGCATTAAATCAATATGAGTCTGGTTTTGGGAAAATTGGGCTTAGTGCATGTGTGTAAAGTGTCAACCCAGATTAGCCTGTTCACTCCACACAGGCTAATCTGGAATGACACAACATCCACCAACACTTGATTTTTGTTAAGAACAGACTTCCCTTGAACAAAAAATTCTATAATAGCAGAAAGTGTTTTCCCTGATTAGCCTGTGCAGACTGCGCATGAATTCAGCCCCGTTTTCCCAGAGCGAGGCTCATAATAAATGGCATGCTTAAAATAAAAATAGAAGAGGACAAAGACGATCAGTATATTATTGCAAATAGTGTATTTATGGTATGCTGAAGAAAAATAACACGAATACCATTTTGAAGTATTTCAAGACTTCTAAGCTGGGTTTGAACATTCTGGTTATAACATTCAGGTATCGCTGCAGAGAGTGTAGGGTAATGGTGGCGTCAAACGAGGTGTCCGGTCTATAACTTTATTTTGAATCGAATAATCTTGATGAAACTTTGCATAAAGCAGGCTTACCTTGAGACCTAGATTGGGATTGTATTAGGGGCTAGTTGGGATAAGTTCAAGGGTACTTTTAATAAAAACAGAAAAAAATAATCTACTCTTTGAGTTGAGTTTGAATTGAGGTCTTGTGTGCAAATTTTGGGGGAAGGAACCTTTCAAGGCTTGCAGTCCTAGTCTGGGATTGCTTATCCCTTTGCATGCTGGGAAATTTGACGTCTGCTAAAATGGCGTCTGCTGAATTTCTCAAATTAGCATTTTCTTAAAAAAAATAATCAAAGAATTCTATTAGAATAGCAAACAGTTTGGATCCTGATGAGACGCCACATTCTGTGGCGTCTCATCTGGATCAAAAATGTTTTCAAAGGCCTTCAAAATTCGGTTCCAGCACTGAAAGAGTTATAGTGCCAGTTGGGTAAACGTCAAAGTCTGTGTATGTCTGCAACCCTTTCTTTCTTTCTTTCAACTCCAACATCAAGTTTATTGGAACTCCCGAAAAAACTTGTATAGATTGCCAAAAAAAACGCCTACAAAATAAGTTACAGAAGTGTTGAATAAGTCAGAAAAGAGAGTATCCTCATAAAAATATGTTTTAAGAAGTGAACATGAATGAGTATTGCAGCTTTGGTTTGATCTCAAAAGGAAGCGGTAACGATGTTTTATGTTTAACCCTTTGAGCGCTGGAACTGGATTTTAAAGGCCTTTGCAAACAGTTTGGATCCATTTGGTGCTCATCAGGATCCAAACTGTTTGCTATTCTGATAGTGGTCTTAGAAAAAAATCGAAGTAAATGCTAATTTTAGAAATTCAGCAGACGACATTTTAGCAGACGACAAATTTCCCAGCATGCAACGGGTTAAAGGCAATATTAATCATTAAAAATGGAAAAGGATACCACTGGCAATCATTTTTTTTTTATTTTTTTTAACATTTGCATCAATGAATTTGTATTTCTTAACTGCTTTTAAATGAAAATAATATTTGTTGTTTATAGTAGCAGCCCGGATACATATTTTCACAAACTCCTTTTGTGGATGAAAATACAAATTAGCATCACTCTGGGAAAATGGGGCTTAATGCATGTGCATAAAGTATCGTCCCAGATCAGCGTGTGCAGTCTGCAATGGCTAATCAGGGATGACACTTTCCGCTTTTATGGATTTTTTTTGTTTAAAAGAAGTGTCTTCTAAACAAAAATCCAGTCTAGGTGGTAAGTGTCATCCCTGATAAGCTCAAGGCTTAAATAAATTTTATGGTCAATATGCAACGTTTAAAGCCTCTATAATGCTAAAAATTCAACGACAATTTCGTAATATATTCGGTTAAATAAAATTAACATATAAATAATCAGTGTTCCTTATAGCAATAGCCAAAATTTCAAAGTTAGATGTGCTCTGGTAAAATAGATTTTTGTAGATGCAAAATTCTCATTTTTATTTATTTGTGACACAATTAATTCCATTTTAATTTCCCGCAAATATATCTATTCATACGACACACAAACACTAAAATGGTACCATGTTAGTGTCCATGTGTTGTATGAATAGATATTGTTGCGGGAAATTAAAATGGAATTAAATATGCAAAAAAATATATAAACAAGCATTTTGTAGCTACAAACATATAATATGTTACCAGACAACATCTGACGTTGAATTTACGGAAATTGCCATTAGGAACACTGATTTGTAATTGTTTAACTTTATTTAACGAAATATCGTACAAAATTTTCGTTGTTTTTGAGTAGTAATGNTGTCGGCGTTCGTAAATGTTCGTCTTATTTGCCCATCTTATTCTGTTTGGAACTAATAGTAATATGTTTTATTGCAACATATTCGAGTTTAAAATCAAACGTTTTATTACGCTGGCATAAATCACGACAAACTCAAGTTGGCTATAGATTTCTAACACATAAGACACAAAAGTTCGTTTCCATCGCCAAAAAAATATGGAATGTAGGTGGTAAAAACGTTTGTTTCGTTTATTTATTTTTTACTATGCACAGCGTTCTATACATAGATGGTGACGTCACTGCGTTATTGTCACGTCAGTAAGACCGGTGTGTACACAATGCTATGCACAGTGTATATTCCAACCTCCGCGCAGAGATTTGACTGGAACCAGCATAGTTGTATGTGAGAGCACGGAACGACAACTCTGCGTGGAGATTGTGTATATTCGACTATAAAACCCCATTAACACTCAAAATCAACGAATATTTCGTTAAATATTTCATTCAAAAAGTTAAACAATAAAAAGTCAGTGCTTCTTATAGCAATTACCAAAATTTCAACGCTAGATGTGGACATACATTTAACAAGATACAAAATGCTCTTTTTTTGTGGAACAATATATTCAAGACATGTTCCTGTACCAATTAAGTGTCCGTATGTCGTATGAAAAGATATCATTGCGGGGAATTAAAATGGAATATGTTGTACTACAACAAATAAGAAACAGCATTTTGTATCTTGTTAAATCTATGTTTGAAAGTTTGGCTATAAGTAACACTGATTGTTTATGAATTAACATTATGTTACGAAATATTTTACGAAATATTCGTTGATTTTGAGTGTTAATGGGACTTTAAGGATGTTCATTGACAAAAATCTCCCAAATCTCTTTGCAAAATTTATTTCGAAGTATGTAAAATTGAATTAAGTGAATCTGATATAATTTAGCCAAATGATCGAATAATTAATCTGTGATACCACCAAAACAGTTTCGGGTCGGCACGAAACAATTAACAAACGCAGGGGTGTTAGTTATTCACTTTTTGTACACGAATCATTTTATAATTCACATTTAATGTAAAAAATAATGTAAATACTAATGGGGACGTGTTATTTGGTTGTTTCGAAAGACCCTTCTTAGATTCGAATTGCAGACAAGTTGACTGCAGTAGTCTTGCACGATATGTGCTTTGGTAATCATAATCTAAAAGACTGTTATATAGCTTCAACAATTAATTTATAAATACAAATACTGTGAAAGAGGTCCCCTCTAGAGTTTAACGCTGCGCACGATATCTAACTCGTGGTAAATAACTTCATTATGTGGTGCATACATTTATTATCAATAAGTCATAAACGGCGAACCGTATTTAAAAGTCGCCGTTAACGACGCTGTGATCACCTGTTCAATACCAAGAAAAGGAACAGGAAGTTTGATAGAAAGAAAACAGGCGAAGGTAAAGCAACAATTTGTTAATGTTTTTGTAAAAATAAAAACAACACTGTCTCCTAGCTAATAAGCCGTATTTATTATTACAAATGTGTGCCTTACAATAATTTTAATACATATGTATTTATTATGTTAGAGAAAATGTTTGGTTATAAGTAATTTGCACTGCGCATATCTCTTTTTTTTTAAATAACCAAATATGCTATTTCAATGTTAATGTAAATCGGGTGCATTACATGTGTTATTTCCTTTCAGCAAGTTAAAGTAACTACTGGTACTTGTAGAATGGTTCTTCATTTTAGATTTGATACTTTCACTTTCGATTTGCATGTATTTATTGTACGTTTTCTATAATTGTTTAACCTCTTTCACTTGTTTTTATTATAATACAATATTTGTATAATTAGTTTTAATGTTTTAAAAGGAATAACTAAAAAAGCGACAACATGTTAAGGCGTTTATTCAGTACACACAATTGTTTGTACGTATATTTGTCACTGTGACAAAACTATGTTAACACAGTTCCAGCAACCAGTATATTCAATTGTGTGCCTTATATGACACATCTTTGTTTGGAAGTGTTAACTTTGTAGAAAACATCACAACAAGGGAAAATTCTAGCGATAAACTAGTAGAGTTATCTTCAGCAATTTTAAGGCCCCGCCAAGTTAGAGGTATACCTGTTGGTAGCTGGCCATGTGAAAAGCAATGCAATCTTACAGTTATTTTTAAATATGAGTTATTTGTTTAAATAAAAATAAGATACATTGTATTTTGTACCAAAGGTTTGTCCGTGGAGTGTCAACTGTAACACTAAAACAATCTTGAACTTTGTTATTCCATTCCAGTAAATTGTACTCTGTCCATATTTATCACACTATTTTAGTGTTAATGTAAGAAACTTAAAGGGACCTTTTCACAGTTTTTAAATGCTTTAAGTTTAATAAAATAAAGTGAGACTGTACGATTTTGTCAATTTTTCATATGTGTTAAATTGTAATATATTGATAAAAATATGTTACAATAACACAAAATATGCAAGAAAAATTATACATTGAAGACGAATTTCATAAAATGCAGCAAAGAAAAGTAAGCGCTGGTTAAAGCCGATGCCGACACTTTTACTCGTATTTGTTTCGAAACAAAATTGTGTCTTTGTGTCGTATGAACGAATCTGCACTAAAACTAAATTTAGATTCACATTGTACACGCATGATATACATGCTGGCGAATTAGGCTGTACAGCCTTTTTCGATTTCAGAATTAAATATCTGGCTTATTTCGCATTTTTCGACACATGTTCTTCTTAACTTTTATTTTAATTTATATTGAAATATATGTATAATAATTGTCAACACATTTTATATAAATTAATAAATATTTGACACAATCGTACAGTCTCACTTTAAACATTGGTACTAAATAGCTCCTGTAAACAAAAACAAGAATAAAATTAAAAAACCAAACACTAGACTCGAACCACTGACACTTGGAGTAAAAGTATAGCACTTAAACCACTCGGCCATCCGTGGGCATACATTTAATTATTGTATTTTATACATTATATATAAGTAATTCTCGTAATTTCACAAAATATAACGATAACACCAGAACTCTCCAAATTATTCAATCGTTTCGCATTTTTAACTCTTTATAATTTTCAGGTTTTTAAATCGTCAAAATATGCATTTAATGAATATTTTAGAGCATGGTTAATGTTCAATATTACTGTTTCAACGCAAATATCATAACAAGAACGTAAATTTGCAAATCTGAAACAGTTTATTATCAATTTTGTCAATTTACCAAAGCGTGAAAAGGTCCCTTTAATGGAATTGGAAAATTAACTTTCCATTTTTCCAAGAGATATAAAATCATTATTTTATTTAGTTCAAACATATTGTTCCCGGAGGATGCCGTTAATATCTTGATAAACAAGAATAAGCTTTTTAATATTGCGTCGCTGTTCTATTGAAACGCAGCCATTTTCAGTAAGTAGGTCGTCGATTGTGGAAGATCTGGTTAATACACTCTCTACTCTAGCTGCGTCATATTGGAGTTTTTTAATCAGATACTTTTCTTATCGCGTAACATCGTCCCAAACGATTTATGAATATTCTAATATAAAGGCTTAGGTTCGTTTCATATATTTTGTTTCGGTTAGACGTTTTACCATAAACTTTACGAATCTCATGGATCTTTATATTTTGCATGTTCTATTTAGAATATTGTCAATGTGTTAAGACCATCGGCCATCTTGGCAAAAAGGACCTTTGTTTTTGTGGGTTTCAACAAACAACGGGTTTATATCAAATACTAGTTGTGGTTTGGTATATCCGTAAGCGAAACACAGAACAATTTCAGCTTTGATTGGGTTAAAACAAACCAGCTATTTGTTTCAACGTAATTATACTAGTTCGATTGCATCGGATGCCTGAGGCTTATTGAAACTCGTATTGAAACGATTTCGAGTCCGTTTCCTGTGTGGTATCTTAAGGAGAAATCCAAAGAACGCTCCGACTGATCGAACCCGTGACCTCCCGGTCGGCTGGAGGACATCATATCCCCTACGCCATTGTAACGTCTAAACCAGCTATTGTTTGACCCAGTTATTAATATGTACTTAGTTGTTATTGAGAATCATTTCAATAAACGCGTGGTCATTTGATTTAACTGAGAGAGACCTGTCGTCAGCAAACAATCGTAAATTACTTATCACTTTGTCAGAAATGTCACTCACATATACAATTAAAAGAAGTGGACCTTAAACAGAACCTTGTGGTACTCCAGATTTTATTGACTTTGTGGTAAGAAGAAGAGATGCTGACAGAAACCCGTCAGGTTCGGTCAGAAAAATAGGTTGAAAGCCGAAATGAAATATTTCTCGAAATGCAATTTTGTCGAAGTTTAAAAATGGACCATTTATGCAAGACTTGATCAAAAGATTAACAAAGATGCAAAATACCATACACGTGCTTTGTCCACAAAGGACCTTATATGTGATCGTATTATCAATATCTTGTTAGGTAGTGGAATGTAAAGGCAACAAAACCTACTGATATCAATAAATAAATTTGTTAAAGTGTAAGTAATTAAACAAATACTCGGTATTTACAAACAACTCGTAACATAGTTTCCCTACACAACTAAGGAGATGGGTCTGTAATTTGAAGGCTTGTCTTTGTTTCCCTTTTTGAACAACGGCATCACATACTTGTTCCCACGATTAAGGAAATATATTTTCTTTGATAGATGAAGTACAACTAGTTCAAAGTAGTTGCCTTATCTTATTAGTGGTGCCAGCGTTATGAATAATAAGATTATTTTATACATCCTTCATATCTTGTTCAGTTATGGTAATGTCGCTAAAACATGAAAAGGTGGCAATATGATGTCATTGTCAACACAATTCGAAACAGATACAAATGTATTGTTAAGTGTTGATGTTTGTTTTAATCTGTTAGTGAAACTGACTGATTCTTGTTAATGAGTGGCGTTCATTGGTCACAAAATGACGAGTTGTCTTTGGCTTTTTATCATTTTCCAATATATGTTTTGGTTAGATGACAAGAACTCTTTTAATTAAATTCAATTGTGTTCAATCCTTAATCGTTTGCATACGTTTTGAAGTTGTTAACTTTATTTCTCAAGTGTTTGTTTTTGTTACAGTTAGATATTTTTTATCGTGCGAATTGCTTTGAGTTTTTGGCGAACACAAGCTCGAGTCCTTTAACGCATTGTAGAGTTAAACCACAGTTTGTTGTTAGGACGAGTAGTTACAAATGTGTTCGGGATACTCAACTTAACGAGATCGAAAAACGTTTTAGTAAATTCGTCGGTGACAGTATCGATAGAACCAGATTCTAGAAATCAGCCATCAGTCAATTCAATGCGGTCGTTAAGTAAAGTAATGTAAAAGACAGGGGATATTTTGACTTTGAAAAAGGGACTTTTTAAAATGTCATTTAATGTATAAATAACCAACACTATAATATTGGGAAAAGTCTCAATTAATTATGATAACAAGAAAAAAAAGTTGAATAAAAAGGTTGCTGGATCGTGGAATTCAAAACCGGGAATTGTGCTAAAAACCAACGCTCTATGTCTACACCAAGGGGAGGGGGTTTGAATAAAGATTGTCGCATATCTTGTTATGATTTTGACCGCATTTTTGTAGTTTTATGTACATATTCCGAAAACGTTCGGAGTGACGGTCCTTTATACAAAATAAGGCGAAATTACTCACAGGTTATTACAGTTCAATACATTAAGTTTTGTTTTAATAATAAATTTCACGTTGTACTGTTTATTTTGTTTGAATTTCGTCAAGACTTAAATGGTGCACCGTACATTAATAAACAAATTTACGACGTTCAATTTGATCGATACCAATAAATTTAAACCGGAAGTTTAATTAATGCCATTTCAGGTACAAAATAAAACGCAGACAGGTTTTAAATTAACTTTAAATTAAATTCATGCTAAGTATACATTACATAAATGCATGTTTTAGTATTTGTTTATATTCGTATCGATCTACAAATATCCATACTTCGTTTTGTTACAAAATAATTATCAAATACTTTTTGTTTTGATTTACATATACATTATGCATGATTCAAACATAGACACCCAAACATGGTAATACTCCGTTAGAAACAATGAACTGTGCATATATAAGTGTTTAAGAAATTATTTTTGCTAAAGCTTTATTCATCGATCAATCGAAACGATTTTTGAGTTCTAATAATTATAAAAGCTGTTTTTAAAGAGCGTTACTATCTTGAAGAACGCCACTTGCATCTGATGACAAATTGTCTTATATTTGTTTTTACAAGACATATCGATCCTTTTGTCGGAGATCTTGACATTACACTCAAACATGGTAAAGAGGCATCCACCATGTTAAATTTCATGTATGTATGAACATAGCACAATTGTTTAAAACATGCTACCTATTTAATTGCAGGACAATAAAGTCACAGATTTCAGTTAACTATTTAAATTGATGGTTATTTGATTTCAGACATCGAGATGGCTACTGGAGGTACTTCTCTCATTGTTGCCGCCTTCGACTTTGGCACAACATACAGCGGATATGCGTTTTCATTCAAAGACAGCCCAAACGACGTGAAAACAAACAAGAACTGGACCGCTGGGTCTGGTAAACTCATTTCCCTCAAAACACCAACGAGTGTCCTGATAAATAAAACCGGTGGGTTCGACTCGTTTGGTTTCGATGCCGAGGACAAATTTTCATCACTGGCAGAGGAAAATCAACACCACGGGTGGAGACTGTTTAGACGATTTAAGATGGTCTTGCATAATGAAAAGGTACGGTATATATAAGTTAATAAATAATTAAACTTGTTATGATAATGTGCAGTTGTTTATGGTTTAGGTAGTTGGGATGTTTACAGAATGAATATCTCGTGGAATGCAGTAGTCGCTTTGGGTCTTTGTTTATAGCTTTTTGTTCACACGCTAATGATTCCGTGAAACATGCCCGTGTTTTTTCCTTTTCTTGATGTTATACATTGTATAAAATTTAAAGTATATATTGTTTTGTTGTTGGCACTTCGTATGCGTACATGTAATGTTCAGATTTTTTATGTTGATTTATTGGAATATTTCGTACAGATTATTTCTCGGTCAGCAACTGTGGAAGATTTGGAAGGGAAGCCATATCCAGCTATGCCAATATTTACCATGTCCCTGCAGTATCTACAAAGGCACTTAATGGATGCACTGAGTATGAGCAAAATAGGGATACATGAAACTGATATCAAGTACATTATAACGGTCCCTGCAATTTGGGGCATAGCTGCTAAACAGTTCATGAGAGAAGCAGCAATTGAGGTATATAAAAACAGGAGTGTTAAATGTAAAACCTTTTAGTTAAATAGCTAATTGTAAGTTGGCTTGTAAGTTGCATTATTTATATTTTTGTTTAAGCTGTTGTTCTTAAAAAATAACATCGTCATTCAACCTACTACAAGTAACATGAATTAATTTTTTTTTCAGGCTGGAATTGATAGCAACAGACTTAAGTTGGCTCTAGAGCCCGAGGCAGCCGCCATTTGCTGTGAGTCTCTCGAACATACGTTGGCTGGAAAGAAGTTCATGGTCGTGGACATTGGAGGTTTGTCGAAAATTAACAATAGAAAAACGCACTAAAATATAAAGATCGATTATGGTAAATATCATATTACGAAATAAAACTAAACACAAAACGGTAAAAGGAACAAATCAAACTGAAAAAGTATCATTATTCATAACACCTTGTTACCATTTAGCAGACACACCACAGACCTCGACCTTTTTATCATCTCCTTATAAAAAATGTAACAATAAGAGATTTTAAACACAGATAAATCCTACTCGGGCGATACTAAGCCCTTTAAATGAGATATTAAGTCAAAATAAGCAGATGTATCTTAATTTAAATTAGAATAAATAATTCCAAATGTGGGTATACGACTATTTAATATTGAAAGTTTTGTGAGTTATTGTCTTCTTATTAGATACTTTGTACTTCTTAAATACCTGTTTCATAAAAAAGTGAAACTTCATTTGCATCATTTGCATCATCAGGAGATCATTCTCTTAATTAATCTCTTTTAAACTACAAGATCCTTAAGATCAATCGCATAAATCATGCAACACTAATTTTGACTATGGCAATAAGAGTTATATCTACATGATCATAATACAAATATATTTTAAAATACATTCGGTATGGTATAAGGCACAAGAAAGGAAAACTATGTGTTACCACAAAGATTTAAAACCTTAATAGGCTTGATTATGACAACGTATTATGCAAACATGTATTTATAGATCTTGAGTGAAACGGCATATATATCGATATGTTTTTATAAGATTCTTTATTAAATATATGTGTTTCAAGGATTTAAACCTTTAATAAATTGCGTGAAGTATTGTCTTACGTCTTGCATATCCGTCAATCCAAAAGTTTTTCGAGTATGTGCATACATTCTGTCAATATCAAAACAAGATAGCGGCCGGCCAAGAGCTCCAGATAAGGATTTAGTCTAAAGGGTATTTTACCCCCTGATATTATTGTTAAAGCATATTTTACTCCTTTGTGTCAGCCATAAAGGTATTTAGCAATATTGAGGGGTATTTTCCATATCCATCGAAAACTGACATAGAACATGGCGTGTTTCATCTAGAAATATAATGGTTTGTTATTTATAAATGCAAACAGAATAAATGTTTAATAATGATATGAACATACTTTCTTTAAAATATTCCCGCAGGAGCCGCTGTTCGCTTAAAACGTTCCTTTTTTGATCCACACACATGATGGGCCGCCATTTTGATAACAAGCTTATTTTGATTGACTTACTTTTGATTTAAAGGTTTACTTACACTAAAAACTCAACTGGATTATTGGTTAAACCGGTTACGCACTTTAATCGATTAAAAATACGTTCCAAGATTTGTATTGCGTAATCTTACGCACTGGGCCGATTGTTAATGCGTTTTTTTAAATTTTCAATGCGTAAATACGCAGATACGCATCTTTTCTGGAGCTCTGCAGCGGCCCCAATCCGATGCATACATTAAATGAGATTTACAAAACAAAACTATGAAAAATGTGAACAAGTCCCTTAATTTTCACCACTAAATTTCTCCTATCTTTAACACTAAAAAACGCATTTTTAATTCCAAGCTTTGGCCACATCAAATTGAAGATTTGTTTTACGGATTTTAGCCTCCCAAAAATGAAGCGAGCGAGCGAAATAAAAATAAACTTATTTTAATTCTATTGTTTTTTAAATCATAGGCGAGAGAAGAGCGAAAAATAAAAAATACATATATTGTCTATGTAAATTGATATTTGTTGCCAAAATAAATGCATGATATCTGCAAAATACAAGCACAAGATCATTTAGTAGTAATAACTGTGTTTAACTCTAGTCCAATGTTTGTAAAAGTATGGTAAACAAAATATTCTCCAATAGTTGTTCTGCTTATTCACACGAGGTACTGACTACTTAATGTTAACATGGTACACTGCAATTTTCTCTAGCATAGTTATATTAGACACTCGGTCTTCTGTCAATGAAAGTTAAATAACATGAAGCAATAAATAATACACTACACATCAAGAATAAGAAATATCTTGAATCTGTATTAGTTATAAGTTTAAGTTTTGTAAAGTAAAAAAACCCATAACTTCCTAACGAAAGAACAATAAGAAATCGATAGTACACATTTTTATTTTAATATAAAACACATGCCTTTTCAACAAAACCATTTATAGCAGCGACTTGTAGTAGCCCTTTATTTAAACGTAGCACATATATTTGCCTAATTTGAGTGCACAAAAGACTAGTATCAGTTCTAGTATAATGACTTGTACTATTATATATATTTCTAACAATAGTTGTAGAACAATAAGAGTGACTATTTTAAAATCACATCAATTAACAACAAAACATACTTTTCCAAACAAAGTACAATCACGAATGACAAGTATCAGCTGTAGTCTTAAGACAAAACAATTTAGATCTGTAGAAATAGAAGTTAAACTGGCAAAGACTAAACACCAATATTTTTAAAGTTAAAGCATTTGCTTTTTATTCCAATCCATGATTTTTTTATTTTCAATCACAACATGTTAACATTTATATACACGATGGTCATCATATAAACATAGTTTTGTTTTGGTGTCATTTACAAACCAAAACAAAGTAGGAACGGTTGAAGGCTTGAATGACTTTCTTTTTAACAAACTTCTTGGGGCCCCATGTTTTGCCTCTTTTCCAGAATGTCGACAAGACACACAAATTGGTCTTACTATGGCATATTTTGTAAATCAATCTGCAACATATGCATCGTTGTCATCTAACACACTCTCAGGAGTTTAACAGTGGATGCACACTGGTGGTATGTAATGCCGACACTTGGCTTTTTCCACATCAGAGCTGCAGGTCATGCATCTCCGAACATACAGGTCAGGTGCATCTTTTAACTGATCTCCACATATATACGAATGGCATGTCTTTATGTTCCGCAAGAATTCCTCTTGCAAGGAAGTGAAATGTTATGGAGCTTTTTTCACAAAATTGACAGTCATCCTAATTCGCACTATCCCAACAGAAAAAATCAAGTGTCTTTTTCAGGCTTATATAAATTCCCATTATTACCAGCCTGATGTGCTTGTAAAATTCAGAAAACAGAAAACAAGTTCTACTTTTATTTTGGCTATTGTTTTTTCAAAGAAAACTTTGAGCAGCTTTAATCAACTGCAATTAGAAGCTTACTTTCAGGAAGATGAAAGTACGAAGAGAATTGCCATGTATTCGAATGATTAAAAACAAAATGACTCTTCAATGTTTTATTTTGTGTCTGTTATTTTGAATTACCGATATTAACAGCATAATTATTAACAAAGTTTTTTTTCAAACAGTTTTAACATCGAACGAGGGGTAAGACAAGGATGTCCACTTTCATCCTCGCTATTGATTATATGCATCGAGTATCTATCACACTTTATCCAATTAAATAAACATATAAAGATAATATCGCTAGAACCAGACTAAGAAACTAAACAGGTCCTATTTGCTGACGATGCAACTTACTTTTTAAACGACAGTAGTGACTCATACAATACTCTTATAGAATCGCTTACCCTTTTTTGAATGGCGTCGGGTCTTAAACTAAACAAAGGTAAATGCACTGTGGTACGAGTAGGTAAATTCAAACAAAGTAATATTCATCTTAAAAAAGGAATGAAATTTAATTGGACATCAGATGAAGCAACAACGCTAGGAATAACTTTTACAAACAATGAAAATGAAACAGTTCTAAAAAACATATTGCCAAAACTACAAAAATTTAAAAATTGTATACAATCATGGCAACATCGTAAACTAACACTAATCGGAAAAAACACCGTGTTGAAAACGTTTGCACTCCCTTAATTAATTTATACACTCACAGTTCTCCCAAACTCACCAAATGATATAATTATAGATATAAAATCAGAAATATTTAATTTCATATGGGACGGTAAACGTGATAAAATTAAGCGAACACAATTAATTCAATCAGTAGAATATGGGGGTATCCGACTAACGGACATAGATTCTTTCCTGAATGCAAGCAAATGCAGTTGGGTTAAACGATATCTAGATAACACCAATACGAGTAAATAGAAATTATTCTACCGGAAAATTCTAAAATCTAATGGTGATTCTGTACTTTTTGAATGTAATATCAACAATAATATTTTAAATGAAATTTCAACCAAAAACATATTTCTATCTAATGTTCTATCGGCATAGTGTAAAGTTACTCATAATTTAGAAACCAAAATAAACAGTAAAACCATTTTATGGAACAATAAAAACATAACTACAAACAATAAAACGTTTTCTATATATAAACATTGGTTTCAACGAAACATAAAATATGTAGATCAATTGTACGACTACAGGATAAACGACTTCTATTCTTTTGATAATTTATGCTATATATTCGGAATACCTTCAAGTAATTTCCTGATGTACTACACATTGATCAAAAGTATACCCATACATATTAAAGCTGCAACAAACACAAATAACCCACCAAATACTCAAACAACATTTATAGAAAACATAATTGCAAAACAAAACAAAACGAACACAATATTTTACGCACTTCAAATTAAAAACCATGCCGAAACCTCTAAAGCTCAAACTAAATGGCAAAACTTTCTCGGAGAAAAAGAATTTAATCGGAAACAAATATTTATCATGCCATATAAATCAACTACAGATAGCACACTGACTAAATTTTAAGTATAAATACATCCAGAGAATCATAGCTACAAATAAATATCTTTTTAAGTGCAACCTATCCAACACAAATCTATGTGATATGTGTAGTGAACATATTGAAACAACAGAACACCTTTTCTGGGAGTGTAAACATATTCAAACTCTATTGAATCAATTGACAGCCTTTCTAGAGAAACAAAAATTAAATGTTAAACTATCTCTCTTAAACATCAGTCTAAGAGTAAATACCTTCAAAAGTACCAGAGTTTAATAACGCTGTGAACTACATTATAATATTAATGAAATATTTCATATTCATCATGAAATACAGAAAACAAACACCTACAATGAACTGTTTTATCAATTATTCAAAACTTAAGATTCAGATTGAAAAAGAAATAGCCCTATACAATGATACACTTCACATATTTGAACATAAATGGAAACACATTAAACTTTCATAAACAAGTCCAGATTTTACTTTCTACCCACTTTATGCAACTCATATTTATTCCATCCCCTTTTTTAATCTAAAGGAAACCACAAGGTCAAAAAAGTATAAAGTATATATTAGCATATCTTGTATAACATGTTTGAACATTATTGCTGCATCATGATTTCATTTTGTTTTGTGATCATATACATGTTTACATTGTTTGTCTTATATTGAATAATAAAAAAAAAATGTCAATGAAGACAGCTTAGTCTTAACAATATCTAATATTTAATAAAATATAATTATGTTAAACATTTAACTTAAACAATTGGATAATTAAACTTTCCATAACCTAGACAAATTGCTTGCCTGTTTCAGATGCATATTCTAAGGTTGAATATTAAACACCTTTATTTGTTTTTCTGTCGGATTATAGTATACGCACGGGCGCATATAAATTTAATGCGAAACAAATACTTAAATTGGAAAAGTGACACATTAAAAACTTCTACAAATACGCATTATGTAATCAGTGACCATTAGCAATTTAAGTAGAGGGCAATATACAGTTATATAATTATAATTTTACTGAGAACAACAATTATTATATCATTTCCATACAAGCAAGACATTATCTATGCATTTTTCGTTAAATAACAAATTGATTTTTTTTTACATGTACCTGCATATGCTGGCTTTTCTTCAATTCAGCATTTTTTGTGTCAGATGTGGCTACTGGACTATCTGCTCCAAATCCAACACCATTGATATCTAGAATGGATGTGATCTCTTCATATGATACCCCTTTCAAAGTTTTAACAGGGTTTGCTTTCAAGCTCATTTGTGAGAAACGTTTATTCACAAGATCAAACACTGGATCCATACATTTCTCGAAAGCTTCTTTCAGACCATCTTTAAGTCCGGCTTGGTTGCCTACTGCAGTTAGAGAAGACCAGTTTTTAACCATCCGTTCATACTTCTCTTCCATTTCATTTCTGTCTAGCGCAACATGTTGCAAGGCAAAATTTTAAATGGACATGCAACGTTCAGCTGGGTTGGTCCAACTATGTGAGAGTGCTGTTCGGAGTACAATTAGCATGTCCAAATCTAAATGCGTGAAGATAAGAGTGAGCGACAACTTCCCCGTTTCATAAGTGACTATATGATCCGGTCCTCCATCTTTATAAAGGCACATAATTGGGATTTTCAAATTTATTTCATATGCAGAGTAGGCATCATTTAATCTAAAGTTCAATAACTTCAGAAGCATGTCTTAATGTGCTAGATGGGCTGAATACCTTTTCTTTTGTTGTCACATGCATGTCCCCTGAGTAGAAGCTGTCTTTGGAGTTCCTAGGAAATTATGTGACACGAGCAACTGAAGGAACAAGACCGCAAAGCTTGATGCAAATCGTGGTCACTGCAACTAATACAGGTCCATCTGAAGGAGTTAAAATCTTGTTTGCCCTCTAACTCCAGTCGATATAGGGATTCCTGGTTCTCCCACTGGAACTTTTGCCTTGTCATCCATGCATAAGAACATAGCACTGTCTCTAAAATCACACAAAATTCTTTCATATACTGAAAGTATTTTGCAGCATAGTGTGACTCAGGATGTACAACTCTTGCCTAGCGTGTCTGCACAAGGAATTAACATTGAAGTGACCTCAGAGCAGTTTTATTAAATGGATTACTGGGACAAAACTGCAGTCGGATCGGTTCTTTGCTAGGAATGGGTGTTGCATCAGGCACTCTTTTAGAAATGTCATTCTTTAAAGTCTCTTTTGGAATTGCCATTTCATCACATTTTCGTCTTTCACTTACCTGTAAAACATGTTCGTCAAAGTAATTTCCCATTGCTTCAAAAAAGCATCATAATATGTATCAGAGCAATTTGTTGCTCGTTAATCAATCAACAACTGAGAGTCATCTGCCCCTATGATCTTCGACACCCTTTCACTAATTTCTTTTTCACTGGAAGAATAAGCTCTTTCTTCATGCCCTGTTAGGATAAAATACATGTGTCTAATGACTGACTTTGGGCATTTCACATAACTTATAAACTTGTCAATGACTTCTTACTCATAGCCCTGCTTGAGAACGTCGGAAGATCTTCTGAAATTTGAGAGATAAGTTTCATGTTGCGGGATGTTTTGTCTTCTGTTTGACCTACTGGAACACTCCAAATTAAATTAAATCTTCCTATGCTTCCTCCATAAGCAACCCTATACAACATAATCGGTTTTGACAAACGAAGGTTTTTTATGAATTTGCGACGTTCAATACGATTATCGGGACAAAACTTGTCAAGGTGCAATCTGAAGTTTTCACTATGGTCTCGCTTACATGACTATATTCTTCTTTAACATTGGAAGGCGTAACCGGATCTATACAAACCGAGTTCGAGTCACCGCAGTTAGCCGTTTCTCTTTCATGACATATGTTTTGGTGTTTTTGGTTATTATTTTCAAGTCTGTCTTTGTATTGTTTTAGAGATTCTGCTAATCTACCCATGATTTTGGCAAACACTGTGTTTCATCTATCACTCATTGATGGCAAACTAAGGGCGGAGTATAGATCACCAACCTATTCGCCAAGTCTGGCTGCCTTTACAATTGATGGTCTATGCCTAAGTAATTTTTAGTTGTTGTAATTTTGGAATTTGTCTAATTCACTTGGAACATGACAACCGGCATCTTTAAGTCTTGTATGGCAGTGATCAACATACCATTAAGCATTGCTAAGTGATTTCAGCACTTGCTTGCTACTGTCCTCAACAATGTCAGCTGACCATCCGCACCCAGTACCTTGCGCCCAGTCAATCAAATCACAGTAAATATGTTGTGGTCCAGAAAGTTTCTTTACTTTTGCACTAATGTTATCTTCATGAGTTGTGGGCATAATGTACACCTTGGACTTAGCCATCAACACTTTTAATGCATTGGTGTCACGGTTTGACGGTATTGTATATTCGAACATTTGTGTGTCAAGTTCTACTGCGACACTTAGTTGCATATTGATGTTCGAAATTTTTATTTTATCTCTACCACCAACTTAACTGCAGATATTAACAGAATTCACGCAATCTGGCGACATTTCGAAGGCTGATGTTGATGCGGCTGCGATGAATACATCGCTAAAATCATCCGTAATCCGGTGACACATCGCCACCGGAGGAAAAATTGCATTACCATTTGTGTCTTTAGCCGACACGACTATGCAGACGAACGCCGCCATTTTTTTACCATTAACAAATCTAATATCGCAAAGCGTTATAAAAATCTGTCGTAAAATACGTAGGCTAAAGTAAACTAAATCCCTTAACGAATATATGCGGAGCAAAATTGTTGCTGCGGGCGCATTATTTTTTGCGTTTTTAAGATTTTTAGGTGCGGCAAATCCGACGAACATTTAATCAATTTGTTGTGACCTAAAATAAATAAATTAGGTGAGTCATTTCCTCCAAATCCGTGAATGTACCATATAAACATATTGTATGTTCAACTATGAGTTGATTACGAAGTATTCATCATTTTAACATGGTTAAACACATGTTTACAAAATTTGAACTATAATGCATATGAAAACTAGGCAGTTCTAAATATTTGGACCCGATTGCCTTCGTTTACAAATGCTGTAGTACAATTCTATCTTGCAGCATGATTTTGGCATATTATCATATGGCAAACGTTGGTACACTTTCACGTGAAGCTTGAACTTAAAATTTAACATGTCAAACTAAATTATTTTTCTATTTTTCAATCAAAGATATATCATAAACAACTTCTTTGTTTGTATTTTCCGTCTGCCGTTTTTTCCATTATGAAAACTTATATTATTCGCAATATTATGTAAACAATGCATGTACAAAGAATCAACGATAGTTTCCGCATTTCGCCCTTGCAATTGTGCACCGTCAGATTGATTAAAATAATGTGTTATGCTATAAATACTCGTAATAATTTAGAGTATTGTAATCAACAGCGCGTTGTTTTTATCCCCACGCTTTTAAAAGCGTGGGGATATAGTATTGATCTCCGCTTTCTGTCCGTCTGTCCTGGACACTATGTATTTCTTTTGACTTTGCAGGCAAGGATAACCCATGAAAGTGCAAGCACTCATTTCCAATGGGGTCCTTTTGTTTTTTTTTGCTGAAGAGACAGCAATCAGAAGAGACAGTATTGAGATACAAGGAATCCGGGTGCGATACCCTAGCTCTTTGCGAATAGATCCCTTGGTTCTTTTACGTTCTCAGTGTATAGCACCGATACAGGCAAGAATTACCTGGGTTTCATACCAGTACATCTCTATCTCCTCCTACACTATTACACAAGTTATGGGTAAATACATGGGTAAATTGGTAAAACGAAAACTCATTTTACTAACAACATGCGACGCACATGAAAATGACTTTAAAATAGTGCACCGTCGCACATATGCGCATAGCTAACATGTGTGTAAGTTTAAAGGTTCAAGTGCTAATAGTGAAGGAGGAGAAAGTGTCCGACCACGCCCACCCAAAAATTTGTTTTAACATAACTTCTTCATTTATTAACCAATTGACTTCAAATTAATACTGAACATCTCTTATGACAACACGGTCTATCTTGACCATCCATGTCCACATTACGCACCCCAAATTCTTTTTCGTACCCATTTTTGTTTCGTAGTACCCAAATTTTTTTTGTACCCAATTTTTGTTTCGTACCCAAATTTTTTTCATACCCAATTTTTTTTGGCATTATTTTTTCGCACCCAAATTTTTTCGGACCCATTTTTTTTTCGTACCCATTTTATTTTTTCGTACCCAAATTTTGTTTCGTAACCAAATTATTTTCGTACCCAAATTTTGTTTCGTACCCAAATTTTGTTTGGTACCCAATTTTTTCATACCCAAATTTTTGGCGTACCCAAATTTGTTTGCGTACCCAATTGGTTTTGGTACCCAATTTTTTTTTCGTACTCAAATTTTTGTTTTGGCAGAATTTTTTCGTACCCACAATTGTCGTAGCCAATTTTTTTTCGTACCCAAAATTTTGTTTTAACATAACTTCTTCATTTATTCACCAATTGACTTCAAATTAATACTGAATATCTCTAATGACAACACGGTCTATCTCGACCAGCCATGTCCACATTACCAACCCCTGGGCCCCACCAACATAGGCCTTGCCCACCCAAAATTGCCTTTTAATATAACATCTATGCGGTGTGGGTATACGCGTCGGCCTCTGCTGCGCCACTTCTAGTTAATATTTGACTTGTGGTTAAATAGGGTGGCATACTTTCAGATATTATTAATGAAGAATAGATACATTTTCACGAAAATGTACACACTTTTCATGATAATATCTACCATTTTCGCGAAAAATCGATTTTAACCTCACTTAAGTTTTCATATTAAGTGGACAATTTAGTGGATGCTAAGTGCCTCTCCAGCATATTGGGTTATTACATGGGCCGAGATCGGACCTGCAACAAGGCTCTTGTTTGCCCGTCATTTATATAATGGCATACTGCTGTCATTCCATCGCATTTTGTCCGATATTTAAAATCGCCATCTACTGCTTCCATCGGACCTCATGTCACTGAGCTTAAGATTTGTTTTCAGTTAAATACTTATACAATCATGGAAACAAGCTGAATGAAAGGACGGACACACAATATAAAGTTATCTGAGTTTTGATAAACGAGTTGCCCTCGTCCTAATGATACTGCTTCCTGCTGCTGCTGCTGTTGTGTTTGGCAGTCTTGGCTGTCGCTGTTCATTCTGTTTCTACAAAACAAAACACAACATAAAAACGTTAATGAAAAGCAAAATATAAATAAGGTCGCTGAGATGTTTGACAAATAAACAAATATGAAAGAGAAGCAACATTTGCACACTCATTTTTCTTATACACCTCAAATTTACTTCCAGAAAATGTTAATGCTTACCTTAGACAATCGCTTATCATATGCACTTCACATAATTTTAACATAATTAGTATTATTAGTATTATTAGCATTATTAGTATTATTAGCATTATAAGTATAAGCATTATTGGTATTATGAGTATTTTTAGTATTTTAAGTATAAGCATTATTGGTATTATGAGTATTATTAGTATTAGTATAATTGGTATTATTTGTATTTTTAGTATTATAAGTATTATTATTATTATTATTATTATTATTATTATTTATTATAATTATTATTAATAATGCTAATATTTATTATTATTATTAATAATAATAATAATAATAATAATAATAATAATAATAATAATAATAATAATAATAATAATAATAATAATAATGTTGTTGTTGTTGTTGTTGTTTTTTGTTTTTGTTGTTCTTATTATTATTATTATTATTATTATTATTATTATTATTATTATTTTTATTATTATAATTATTATTATTATTATTATTGCTATTAGACGATATTGCGTACAAAACGTTTAAGTCATCGACAACGAGTGTATACGGATGTATTTTAAATTACTAGGTGGCACCGCTGACATATCTGTCCACCAGAAAGAAGCCGATGGTTCACTGAAGAACATCCACGCCCCCAGTGGAGGTCCATGGGGTGGCATATATGTTGATGACAACTTCACAAAGTTTTTATCAGAAGTATTCGGAACAAAGGCAATGCTAACTATGCAAACAAATGAAATGTACGATTATTTCGATTTGATTCGCGACTTCGAGGTGAAGAAGAGAAAATTCGAGTTTGATTCTGAGGCCGACATCACCTTTCGCATCCCGGCTGCACTTAAGGAAAACGCTGAAAAGCATTTCAATAAACCATTATCTGACCGACTGTCTACATTGAAATATGGAAAGAAAATCTTTATCAGGGGTCGGGACAAACTTGGTGTGAATTCATCGATCATGCAAAGTTGGTTCGCCGAGCCGGTGTCCAAAATGGTTGATCATATCAGTTGTATCTTGCAAGAAGAGCGCTTAAGAGATGTCGGTCTAGTAATCTTAGTCGGAGGGTTTGCAGAGAGTCCATACGTGCAACAGAGGATACAGAAAGCGCTTCCAGCCAAACGGCTGATAGTTCCTGGAGAGGCTGGGCTAGCCGTGCTGAAGGGAGCCGTGATGTTCGGACACAAGCCTGACATGATATCTTCCAGGGTTATGGAATACACGTACGGAATAAGGGGGAATGCTCAGTATAACGAGAATAAGTACCCAGAGGAAAAGAAAGTATTCAAAGAAGGTAAATGGAAAGTTGAAAACGTTTTTGAAATATTTGTGAGAAGTAATGATGATGTGCCAGTCGATAGCACGGTGACACGCACTACCCTTCCTAATACAAAACGCTCATTACTTCCAATATTCAGGACAAAACTAAGAGACCCGATGTTCACTACCGATCAAGGATGTGAGCTTCTTGGGGAAGTGATAATAGAGAACGACGTTGACACACCCTTAGAGGAACAATCCCTTGAGACCACGTTCATGTTTGGCGACACAGAGCTTCATGTCATGTCTAAAAACATAAACACAGGAAAGGTGGAGACACTGACACTGGACCTGAACAATTAATGGATATCGGTGACTCAAACACACACGGCTCGCATAAGAATGTTTGCCATTCAAGGTGTTATCAAATGATCAAGAATAACCACAAATTACTAGAAAAAAGCAATATTCATAGTGTTATTATGATTTGTGTTTGTACTTTTGACCCTTAACATTGTTGACGTCATGAATGTGTTTTTTTTCCGTCGGATTGAAACATTTTACGCCACTCTTAAATTGAACAATAATTAACATTGGGTTGCTGTTTAAATTCAGTCAACACCGTGTAACATCGCGCAACGTTTTGTGCATTTGAATATAAATGAGGGCAACATTACGTATGAAAACCAAGAAACATCACACAATATTGACCGTGTGTTTCATTTAAATGGTAACAGTATGAAATTAGAAATGAGCTTTTTTGTAGTGAAGTCTTACATTAATTCGTGTGTTGCTCTGATATTTGTGTACATGATCACGTTTTTATTAAGTTATGTTGTTTTCGCGCTTTTGTAAATTTAGTAAGCTCTTTCAATAGGAATTATTTTAATATTTTCATCGTGCCTTTTGAAATATGAAAATGGTTTCGTATAAACACGCTTGTAGATGTTTTACGCGTGAAGCAGATTGAGTGTTATGTTTTGAATTTATGGCATTTTGTGTAACATATTTTGTTATTCGCGTTTATAATCGTTTAACGTTTATTTTGTTTATTTTTGTACTCATATTTTTATAATTACTACATTAGAGACTAGATGAAGTTTCACTCGCACGAAGTCGCACAGTACTGAGCGTAATGCGGATATAGTGTGTCACTGTGTTTTTTGTTTTATTAACTAAGTGGATGTAAATCTTATTAAGATATTCACTTGTAACATTTGTTATTATAATTTATATGTGTAATATTGTTGTATCTAGTTTGTTCAATGATGTAAGTTATAACACATGTAGCATAACGGACATAGTTATATGTTTTCACCGTTAATTTGCTTGGTATGGTAAGAGACAAACTGATAATTATTTTTTTATTGCAACATACTAAATTTAATGAAAACCGTTCACATGCACATAGTTCTGGATTTATATTGTTCTTCCAATGATTTTTTTAACTATCGAGATATTGTGGAAGTTATTCAAATAAATTCAACGTAGTGCTTATATTGAAGCTTACACTTTAATTTAGCTCCGGCAATATATTAATGTATATATACTATTGATTTTTTTCATGGATTTCAACGTTTGATACAACATGTTATGTGTTTTGATTTTAACATACAGTCCTATATAATAATGACATATAATACTTATTTTCAATATTTTTTTAATATTATATTTTTCTTATTGCATTCTTTTTTTTTTAATAATAATTATCTTGTGTTTTCCTGGTAGTTCCTGTAATCTTTACCCTTCAGGATGTTTGTCAAAGAGGTCAGAGTGTGTTTTTTGTTTAAATTAATGGAGAATGTTTAGTCTGTAAATTACTTTATTTGGATTTAATAAAACTGAAGATAACGATAATGGACTCCATTTGTTTGTAGACGATTGAAATTAATATTATTCTTCAGTTAAGTAGATAATGGTAGACAATAGTTGACTGAGTCGACGAACTGCAATTAAAATATCACAATACGGATAACCATGTTATGTCGGAACTGCAAATAAAGTGCTTGTGTAAAGCATCGGAAACATGTGATATTAAAACAGCTAATAGTAATGACAAGTTTGCTAGGCTTATTCCACTTTACACAAAAATACACCAAAATGAAACAAAAATACAGGCAAAGATAAATTTTACTTGGAAAAAAAAACAGCACAAATTTTAAAAAGCAAATATAACTCACTTCAACAATTCATTCACCAATACATGAATACTAACCTTAACAGTGAGCCCATATAATAAATGTTGAGATGTCAAAGGCACATTGTATTATGAACTCACTGACATGCTTATATTTCTATTTCAATTTTCTAAGACACAAAGACAGGCTATTTGAAACATAGTCAAGTTTTGATTATTATATATTGCGTCCCTGGCAAAATCATGCGTAATCAGATACGTTTACGACGTCAATGCGAACACCGATGAATGACTTTGTTAAGGAACATTTATGACGGACATATAATGTTAACTCACTATGTGTGTTTAATAAATCCATGATTGGCGATACACCAATTTTTGTCACAGCCAAGGCTACTGGAAGTTCTTCTAGTATTGTGGCCGCCTTCGACATTGGCACCAATTACAGTGGATACATGCGTTCTCCTTCGAGGACAATCCAAATGACGCACAGGCAAACAAGAAATGGTATGCTGAGTCAAGCCCATGCGTATCACCAAACGCACCAAAGAACGTTCTTCTCAATCAGTTTGTAGAGTTCTACTCGTTCCGTTTCGATGCTAAGAACAAGAACTCTGATTTGGCTAGGTTGGTTAACACCGCGGGTGGATATTGTTCACACGAGGTACGATGGTCTTTCACAACATATAGTGGCTGTATTTAAAGCATTTGAAGAAAGTTGACCATTTTACGTTTAAAGGTAAGTCGTTACTGTAGTGATAAAGAAAACATTTTACCATTCTATGAAATAGATTTTAAAGCGTTCTTCGTTGTCGTGTTATACTTATATTGAAACAATTGTTAAGTCGTCATATCACTGATTTATTAGACATTTGTTGAAGATTTGGAAGAAAAGACTCATCTGACGATGCAAATTTTCAATATTTACATTCGGTATCTACGAAAGCTCCTAGTTGATGCACTGGACATGTGCAAAACTGGGATATCACGAACATCATAAACGTCCCTGCCAGATGGGGCTTAGATGCAAAACAGTGCACGAGAAATTCAGCGATAGAGGTATGTAACTCAGCCAGAAAAATCCCCGACCACAATGGGGATCGAACCATGGAGCTCCCGGTTCCTAACCAGTTCAGGCAGACACTCTACCGCGTCGCTATAAAAGCTAGCTCATATACCAAGGCAGTATAAGTTCTCCTTATACCGAACAATGCTACACACACCCCCTCCATTTGTGAAATTCTTCCACGAATTTCCTACTTCCATGACATCTTTGGGACGTCAGACACAAATGGTGGGTTTTTGACGTTGGGCGCCAATGGAACATCCATTATCTTTACAAATCTCATTGTTTTATATGATAAGCCCCCAGAGAGGATCGAACTCACGACCCCTAGTTTACATTGCCGATGGCAATGTTTTACCCTATAAAGGCTATATTGAAATTTCATTGAAAGCCTGTGGAATACCTGATAATCAAGAACAGAAATGTTTATTTCTGGTGGTACCGGATACACAATATAATAACACCACGCCAATACTTATAGGAACAAACAATCTAACAGAATTACTAAGTAAATGTAAAGGTAAGTTTGGCGATTTTTTTGCAAAATTCAAAATTACATGTGCCTTGGTATTTGGCCTTCAGATGTATAATTTTAAGGGAAAAGATGCTTAGGAAGAATGATTTTAGATTGGCCATTTTACGCTCAGTCGAAACCAGCGATATATTGGTAAGACCAAATCAGTCTGTTTATATCAGATGTATCACAGATAGGGAGTTGAGTCACCAACCTACACGTGCATTGGTACAGGAAACATGTGAATCACTATTGCAGAGATTACCCAAGCCATAGTACAATACACAAGAATGAAACAGGAAATAGCAGTAAATTTAAGCAATACTACCAATAATGTCATGCGAATTTCTTCCAAGGCAATTGTATCTGAACTTCAACTGGAACGTGAGAATGAAGAGGATACAAACAGAACACCACAGGATGTTTTAGACAAAGTATTGATCCTGATCTAAATAGTGAGATACATGTCAAACTGATGGAATTACTTGAACTTCACAAAGATGTTTTTTCCACATCAGAACCAAATATTGGAAAATGTGACATAATGAAACACATGATTGACCTAACAGATGAGACTCCATTCAAGGAAAGATACAGAAGAATCCCACCGGCCATGATTGATGAAGTAAGAAAACATTTAGAAGATCTTGTAGCCAGCGGTGTAATTAGAAAATCTACGTCACCCTGGACATTAGCGGTCGTCATATGTAGGAAACACTCAGGTGCTATAAGGATGTGCGTGGATTATAGAAAATTAAATGCACATACAATCAATAATTCTTATGCCATCCCCAGAAAAGATGATGTACTAGATTGTTTACCTGGTTCTAAGTACTTTTCTACATTAGATATGAAGTACCACCAAATTGAAATCGAAGAAAAACATAAAGAAAAGACTGCTTTCACTGTAGGCCCTTTAGGTTTTTGGGAGTTTAATAAATTGCCTTTTGGGTGTACAAATTCACCAGCAACATACCAGAGGATAATGGAAGAACTTTTGGGTGACCTAAATATGAAAGTATGCATTATATATTTAGACGACGTGGTTATATTCAGCTCAACGTATGAAGAACATTTGCAGTTATTACATGAAATTATTTCGCGATTGAAAGCAGCAGGAATAAAGTATCACCTAACAAATGTCATTTTTTTAAAGAAAACAGTTAAATTTTTGGGTCACTATGTTAGTGAAGAGGGCATTGAAACAGATCCTGAAAAATGTGAAAAAGTGAAAAATTATCCTAGACCAACTAATCCCGATCAGTTACGATCTTTTGTAGCCATGGCTGGTTATTACAGGAAATTAATTGAAGGATTCAGTTCTGTTACAAAACCATTATCATATCTTTTACCCCCAACCCCAAGTGAAAAGAAAGGAAAAACAAAGAAGAAGACAGAATGGAAATGGGAGGAAATCCATGAAAAGACATTCAACAAAGTGAAAGAATTAGTAACTTCTCCACCAATATTAGGGTACCCAATTTTTGTGGCCCAACCAGATTATTATCTGACCAAGGTACAAACTTCGAGTCGTAAATAATTCACGAATTGTGCAAACTTATGGAAATATCTAAAGTAAGAACTACGGTTTACCATCCTCAATGCAATGGCATTGAAGAAAGATTAAACAAAACATTGATTAACATGCTTGGAACTCTTGAACCAGAAAAGAAACCAAATTGGAAGAAATGTGTCCCATCTTTGGTCTACTCATTTTATTGCTTTAGACATGAGTCAACCGGATACTCACCATTTGAGTTAATGTTTGGGAGAACACCAAAGTTACCTGTTGATTCGATGTTTCACATTGACAATGATGATTTGGTGTCTAATGAGTGTGTTAAAGACTTATGGTCAAGACTAGAAACATGCTGGGAAATTGCAGATAAAGCATTGAGCGAGTCCAGAACAAAACAAAAAAAGTTAATATGATCGAAAGGCAAAAGCGGTCACTATAAATGTTGGTGACAAAGTTTTAGTAAAAGTTTTTGCGTTTTCGAAACCACATAAATTGGCTGATACATTTGATGAAGAGATGTTTGAAGTCATCAGTCAACCAAATAAGGACATCCCTGTCTACGTTGTGAAAAGTAACAGTGGTCATGAAAAAACATAACACCGCAATCACCTTTTACTATTAAAAAAAGAAGAAAAACAAGATGCAGCAGAGGAAGCAGTGGTGAAGAAACCAGTTCCAAGACCTAGAAATAAAGTGAAATTGAAGGTTGATGACATTGCAGATGTAAAGCAAAAAGATAGTGGTGATCGTGATTCTACAAAATATGAAAGTTTAGAAAACTTCAGGCATGAAGAATCAAGTGAATCGGATTCCGACAATTATTATGTGGTAAACAAGAATACAGGCCGGTCAAAAAAGAAAAGAGAAAAGAGCGACTACGTCATCTACTGTATCTACAGAAATGGAGGAAGTAGTCCAGGAGGAAATTGATGCTGATGGACAAGAAGGAGAGTAAGAAGTAAGTCTTGTTAATGAAAACCCTGTAGAAGACCAAATAGAAGCTGCATCTAATCTAGGTCCAAATATGGCACCTAGACGTTCAACAAGAACAAAAAAGAAACCAGTTTGGTTTCGGTCTTACCATGTGGGACAGCAACAGGATAAGACCAGATTGCTAGAAATGCAATTACATAGTACAAATAGTAATGCTGAATTGTTAAGAGCATTGCTCAAACAAGGAAAATTGTTATATTGATTTTAAATTTTGTATGATATGTGGTTGGTGAGCGATACATGAGTATTTGAATAGTAATTTTGTATGATAATACTTGCCAATTACTTGCAGGAGCAAGTTTCAAGAGAGGGGAGAGCAACATAATCTGATAATTGTATTATTTATTTATTTTTTAAAATATTTTTTAAGTGAATTTATATATTGTTTTTAATGAATTTTTCATTTGTCGTTATTGCAGATAAGCTTGCACCTTGGACATAAACCAGAGACAGTAAATACTGTAAATACTAGACATTATTACGTGGAAATGTTGTACATAATCATGATAATAACAATTCAATAACAGGGAAATGGTAAGAGTAGTAAGTAATTTATTACTTATTAGAAGTAAAATTTTACTGTGATTTGTAGAATTACTACCAGTTTGGTATCGGTATTGTTTCTGTGTTTAATACTTTTGGAGCAGAGGTTCAAGTTTGGACGACTTGATTTTCGGAAAGGGGGAGAATGTAACAGGTCTATACAATTAGTGTTGTGTAACCGATTTTTTGTATGTAGGGTGTATCAGTTGTGACTAGTTCTACTCACAGAAGTTCCGGTTTATAATGCTGGGTTTTTACGATTAGAGATTGAATGCTCGAATATCGATGGGAATCTTGTACATATCCTAACATCTTAGTGTCAGATATGGTCATCTTTGTTTAAAGGTATCTGTCCCTGTGTATTTCCTGCATTAATTGCCCAACTCGCTCCTTTTTTCTTCTTTTCTTTTTGATAAAACTCTTGGGCTTTCAATAATCTTTGCATTGGTTGTTGCGCATCACTTTCACCTTGAAATATTAATATTACAGCAATCACAGCGTTAAACTCCCCAAGGGTGAGAGAGACTAGGTCGTGAGTAGCTCATACTCCGTAAGTAATATATGCAAAGTAACGACGTATACACACTATTGTTATCATCACTGTGTTGTTTTCAGGATACCTATGTTTTAAGTCAATTAATAGGTTAATATGTTGATTGGAACCACCACACAGCACACCATTCAGTTTTAAAAGTTGACAATTGATTTGTATGTATAATTATTGAGTATGGTTACCATGGTAACCACCTATAACTTGTAACCTTATTATTAAATATGCGTATTGTAAATTTGTATATTTTCAGGACGGTCAGTTACAGATCAGTTACGACGATCTCATACTTATAATATATCCACTCAATAAACTTGTAACTGTCAGTGCCTTTGTTGGGATTCTGTCCTACATTTTGGAGCTGCTAGTGTTACATATTGTTGATAGATTTTCCCATATTTCAATAAGCCTTGTCTCTTCGTCAGATAAAAGCAACAACAACAATAGGCTCGCCCTCTGTGAATCATATTTATCATCAGATCAGGTGGCTGCTCTCTTCCAAATTTAAATGCATTAAGAATATTAGGGTTTGTGTCATCTGTGGTAAAAAATGAATGTGAACAATTTATTATTATTTCATTATTTTTCGTTGTTAGTTCACATGTTTCACGTTATGAAATAAACACAAATCTACAATGTATAAGTTTCTTGTCCTTCCAGTTACATATTTAGTCCTTGCAATAACGAGTATGTCCTTTGTGTAACAGTCATAAATTGTATCGTGACTTAGACAAGCTTCCGAAAACCATGGTGGCAATTTAGTTCATTTATAAAACCATTTGTGCTTATTACATAAACATTTTAAATTTTGTGTTTCGTACAAGTGGGTCTCGCGCAATACATTTATAATGATCAATTTTTTTACACTTTCATTTTCTTTTCCTTTGAAATACCATTTTAAAGAAATTTATTTCATTTGAAAACAAAAAAATGTGCTAAATATATTAAGTGATTTATGAGTTTATGAAGATGGTGTTTGTTTTGTTGAAAAAAAAATGTATTAAATTTATTAAATGGTATTTCCCACAGGTAAGGACACGACACTGTTAACGCCCACTCATCAAACACTCATTAGTTATGTAAAGCATTCTTATTAACGTTGCATAATGACCGTTATAGCTATTATAAACGCTTCTTAACATATATCTAGTAAAAATGTAATGTAATAAACGTTATTCATAAACAAAAAATTGCTTTCAAATTTCGGACAAAACCTGAAATCAGCTTATGAATGCTCTAAATTTTTGTGTATGTATTTGGCAATTCCGCACATAAAACATTTGTGTAGTTGGTTAATATATTATTCGGATAGGGAACGATTCATAATAAACCCATGTCAGGAAACTGTGTTTAGTTCATGCCCATTTCGAACGAATATGAATTCGTATGGATATGGCACATTTACTATCATCGTCGGAGCCCACGGTATATATTCCTTTCTCACTAAATTATATACCGTGAGAGTACTGACTGGCAGCATCTCCTGTCTTTACATAGATATTGATGAACCAACTAACTAAATACTAATTAAATAAAACGTCTCCGTAAAAAATGACACTTTTAATTACAACAAAAGCGAACGGATAACGGTAAATATGGTAAGATGATAACGTGTCGTCTTACTGGTAAAAAGAGCGGCGTTAATTGCCAATCTTCAGTCACCATTAAAAGTGTGCATGGCTTCCAGAGCGTTTGATGTTGTAAATCTTGTAATACGAAACATTTTAATGCCGTCTAATGCATGAGTTCACGGCACTGTCTCTCTTAATTATGGTTCATTTTAACGGTCGGGGAAATAAAAAAAATGGTTGTTGTTAACTTCTAGTTCTTGGTATATACGAAAAGCATGTCCGACTCATAGATACGTTCCAACAAATGATCATTTGAAATATGTAGATCTGAGCAACTTTTTGTGATGTTATCAAAGCCATGTTCGAATTTGGCTGTGGTATCATTAAAAAAAGGATCAAGTTTAAAAAAGATTAGACAAGAAATTATAACTTCTTGAGTGTTCAAAATGTTTCAATTTAGCAATGGCCATATAAGGAAACTTGCACCCTCTGGTGGCCACGTTTTGCAATCGACCAATACCATTTTTAAACTGGACAGTGACTTCATAAAAAAAGGTTAACCCTAAGGTGGAATGAATTTTTACCCAAGAGACATGATTTAAACATGTTTGGTAGAGAACCATCATGCAATGTTACCTGCAAAATACCAAACATGGCTGCCTTGCAGTCTCAGAGGAGATTTCCACTATTCACTTAGAAGGGAAACTACATATCCCCAGGGCAGGGCCAGTTTTCACCCCCAGAGGCGTTATTTTAACATACTTGGGTCGAGAATCACCATTTGATGTCAAATGATTAAAAACAAACTTCTGTGCATTGCAGTTTCTGAAAAGGCTTTCAAACTTTTCACTACATACATACATTTGCTTAATGCGGCTGAAAATTGGTCTTCGATCTTATATATGATTGATTTTTTTTATCTTTAACATCACCACTCCCTATAATTAACATGTTTTTCGTGTTTATTTAACAAAAAACAAGAAGTTCAAATGACAACTTTAATCCTAGATATTGCAAGTGCGTCATTCAAATTATTACAAAAAAATCACTATTCTCCTTTTTAATATATAGGAAGAGATTTTTTCATCAAAATGGAACTAAAGGAGCTCAAAGGACAAGAATTGCTTACAGACCAATTAACCAACAAAACGAAAAACCATTATGTTGACTCAAGTAAACCTCCCCCCTTCCAACTTAGTGAGGATATTAAACACAGTATAATAAAACAATGAATAAGCAACTATCAAATATTACAGACATAAATTAAAATGAGTACTATTGAGTAAACTGCTTGCGATAATATTGATGTAAAAATACATTAACAATATTTTTAAAATTAAACAATGACTTTTAAAATGACTTTTATTTTTTTGACTTAAAAAACTTCTATATTTTATAATAAAAAATACATTTGAATCGCTATTATAAGAAATAGTGGTATTTTACAAACAAAAGCTGGAGTCTGTTTTACCTTTTTTATGTCATCTTTCTTTAATGTAAAAGATGCAATTATATAAATAACGATTATACGTCTATTGTCTTGTCTTCGTTTTACAGAAAATGCAATTATATGAACACTTATCATGATCTAAAAACATATTCAAGGGATACTTATTGATGATGTATGAAAAGCATGTGATTTTACGAATAACTTAACTTGTGGTAATTTTCAAACGTTTTTTAGTAAAAGTTATCGTCTTTGGTTTTGAACAATAAAGGTTTTTCAAAATTAAATATAACAAAAAGTTATCAATAGCAAACATGGCAACTTTTCACAGATAACATGTAAAAACACATAATCGAAATTGTTACATCAACCAAGATAAGGTAAAACACTGTGTACTACTTAAACATGTTATTATAAAAAGTGTCCCATTAACCAACGAAAACAATGTTGTTTCCTGTTGAAACCTAAAATTGGGCTTCATAGACGTCTTTCGAGCATATACCAAAAGAGAATGGTAGCAACACTGAAACATTGATTATTTTATAGATTATACGTTAATATTTGCTTGCTATTACAAAAATATAAGCATATTCTATAAGATATTCTAAAATTATAATCAATGCTGTTTCTTTAGAAGAAAAACATATATACAAGGTTTTAACAGCCTATTTAATACATTAAATAACATAACATAACATAAGCGCCTTTGAACGTGATTTTTTGCATGTAAAGGGCGCTATATAAATCTGGTATCATAATAATAATAATAATAATAATAATAATAATAATAATAATAATAATAATAATAATAATAATAATAATATAACATATGGTTTATTGTAATACAAGGCCTCAGGCCGAACATAGAATTGTTCAATTATCATCCAATGGTGGTGACAGAGATATGTTAATTAATAATAAATTATAAACGAGCAAATATAAAGTAATATCCCAATTTTGATAAAAAACAAAATATAAATAAAAAAAATCAATGACAAAAATATTGTTAATTTTGCCCATATATTTAGATTCATTTTTTATATCAAACAATTCCAAATGATGTATTGGATTTCAACAGCAAAACATAGACATCACATGACCTGGTCCATGGTCTCCTTATTATATTCCTAGTCAAGTGATGTATTAAAACATAATCTGTATTTAGTTCATAGGATAAATGAACCTCTGTCCATATACCAGTAAGGCAGTGGGAATTTAGGACTCTAGGGTGTAGTGTAGTTTTAATAAAAATAATAAAGTGTATTGTTCTATAATTGTAATGCAACTAATATTACCAGTATTACTTCCTCTGCTACTACATATTACCATGACCACTACTACAACTACTTTTGTTACACTTACGTAGCGTGTTAGTAATGGTGGTGGTGGTGTTGACACTGATGATGGCGTTTGTGATGGCCTTGATGGTGGTGTTGATAATGGTGTTGTTAATGATGATGGTGTTGTTGATGATGGTGTTGTTGATGGAGGTGTTGATGATGGTGCTGTTGGCAGTGTTACTCACTCGAGCAACATCAAATAATTTGACTTCATTAACAACACTTTTAAATGTTTAATAAAAGTCAAATCCTTAATGCAATAAGACAATTTAACTTTTGATTAAGCTAACCAAAAACAGTTGCTTTTATAAGATGAATTCTTGAGGGTTGAGCAACAGAAACCGAACTACACGCAGCGCTTTTACTGAAGGCGATTAATTCCACAATATACAGCTTTGACATACGTGTGCACGTGCAATTTTCATTTTCGGTACAAGGCACTATATTTTGACCTAAGATCTCTGAAACTTATCTAGCAATGTGGTTCATGTGCAAGACTTCCTCCCACATATAAGTTATCATTTGTGTCATGGTCCTACATAATTGGGTTGTAAGTCAAAAAGAGTTTTGCTATGGTCTTGACCGTACAGTTGTAGAAACTACAAGCCCTCTTTTGCCGAAAAGATAGTTTGACCGTTTGCATTTTTGGCCTTCAAGTATTATTTTGAACTTAAAGGTCTTTGCACATGAAACAGCATTAAAGAAATGTTAACATTTATGTTTAAAAATCCTCCTTTGAATTAGTGATATTAAATTGGTGCGAAACTTCATTTAAACAATGAAGTTGTGTATTTTCACCTATGACCTCAAAGTCTGACCTCGGCCTAGAATATAGCCATGTTGTTCTAAAGCGCCACGTACTACCTCATACTTTTTCGTGTGAGCAAAGTATTTACAAAATCATTCAATGCATGGCAAAACAGACAAGATTTGCACCAGCTTGACAGATTTACAAAGTGACTCCTCTATGTAGTTCCTCTACATGTACCTTTGTTAGTGTAACGTTTATTGGCTTTTATATTGCCTATAAAATGCAAGATACTTTCATATATTCCAGAAACATTGTTAAAGGAATATTGATGACAGGCTACGCAGGAGAGAAACATATACCAACCTACTACGATATTCCTCAATCTGCACTTCAAGGGTTCGATGTCAAACAATTTTATCTGATATAGAAAGCTTTTGACATACCGTGAAACCGTTATTATTCGCAAGGCATTAATTTTCGAATATTTCGTCAGTTGACCAATTGGCAAATTAAAGCTCGTTACTAATAATTTATCAAATTGAAATGAAGACTGCATTACACTAGCATGAAAGACATTTATATCCAACGTAATAAATGCATACATCCTGCATCTGTTTCGCAATCTAGATAAATTCGGTTATAAAAATAAAGAGCATATAATACTGAGTACTTACCTCATCTGCAATTATCGGACTTGAATTCAAGCCATCAACCAAGCTAGCTGACTCACAAAATCAAACGCATGCATAGTTCTTACCTGAAGTCGCAGCCATTGTGGTCTGTGGCTGCCGAACGACTTGGCCCCGTTTGTTCCTCTGGCGTTTGCGATAGCAACATACGCCAACAACGCAGGCTACAATTACAAGCACCACGACACCCACAATTATGCCGATGACAGCGTCGCTCATCGTTTTAGCTGCATCAAATACATGATTTGACAAACCTGAAAGAGAAACAGTGATATATTTCCACATGTCTAACGCAAGCAAGGCCCAATGCTTAAAACAAGATGTTTGTAAAATATATTATCATGCTTCCTTGATATGTTAAACTGATATTTCAATCTTGCATGTGCACATTTAGCTCAAAGCGATAGAGGTTTTTCCCATCTTATAGAGACACCAGCATAGTAATTTATATGGCAGCGTTTTGCCTCTTGGTCTTTACCCCTCTGATACTCTTTTTTGCTCATTTGTTTTCGCTTAAAAAATCTAATTTAAATGTTAGACCTTTCCTTATAGATTCAAGTTGTTTAGGTTTGTTTTTCAACCCTTAGACACTGATGAGCAGAAAGCAGCATAAAACGTGATCAGACTGCGAGGCTGTTCTGGTTGTATCCTGATTGCATAAAGCCATTTTCACTTTGCTTTTGTGAGGGATAAGGTTAAACTTAAAACTGCATCTAGTTGAACAGTTGATTTAATGTTGTAAGGAAATCCAAGATGGCTGCCAGTAAGCCTTCTGGAATGTTATCAATGCTCTTCTTTTCGTAATGCAAGACAACCATGTATATTATAACTTTTTGTAAGGGACAAACGTTAATTCAGGATGTACATCAGTAAGTCATTTGGAACTACAACTTCTCTTGAATTTGTTTTGACAAGAAGTATTTGAACGAACGAACCACATCAAACCAAACAGTGCGTTGCAAGAGAGTACAAACATGTATTGTGTGAGTGAAAAAATGCAGTACATATTTACCGTCGTCTTTGACTTTAATCTTGATCTCAATTCTTGGTTGGAAAGAGGCTCCGCCTCTAGACACAAACACCACAAACAGTTTGATGTCAAAACACACCATTCTGATGTGTCAACAACATTATCTATCGTCTGCAATGAAAAACAATAAAGTCAAAACCATGACTTCATTCAAAAAGCAAACACAAAGGCTGTGGTGGCCTTAAAACGCTCACCTGCGTTTAAGTGCTATACTAATTGTACCTTTGACCTAGCTTTAATCATCACCTGACAAAAAATAAAAATTGGTTTGGATAATGACAATATGAACATTCTGTTATCAATAGTGGTAACAATGTGTTCACTCAAAGTTAAACTTGGTATTGATGTTTTCACAATAAACATTCTGACTTTCACCAGTTTTGAGTAATAAATGTGGCCTCAACAGAGGCTTCCCGTTTTTATTAGTTCACACGATAATCTAGTTTTTGACCATATCGATCCACATTAAAACTTAGCCTAGACAGCGTCAAGATACTCATTATGACCCAAGTTTGCTCAACATTGAATATTCAATGTGTCTTCTAGAGTGGTAACAAAGTTTGTCTTCATTATCAGGTGAAGGTATACATCAATGACCTCATATGACAATCCTGATGATCCCAAAAGACATATCATGGTGTGACATTTCAATTAAAAATCTGAAAATATGCATACATGTTAACTCTTTCAGTGCTGGAACCGAATTTTGAAGGCCTTTGCAAACAATTTGGATCTAGATGAGACGCCACAGAACGTGGCGTCTCATCAGGATCCAAACTGTTTGCTATTCTGATAGTATTCTTTGGAAAAAAAATCGAAGAAAATGCTAATTTTAGAAATTCAACAGACGACATTTTAGCAGACGACAAATTTCCCAGCATGCAAGGGTTAACAAGACGGCATACGTCCCTGGCGCCCTCACCTGAGACCCACATTAATTGTAATGATCTGATCTGTTTTTTGTGTAGTTTGTGTAATAAATGTTACCTCTGACCAAGCTGTCCTACCCGTTTTTATTTGTACAGTGAAATTATTGGACAAAATGTTCTGCCCAAGTATGTTAAATTGAGATAAGAAGAAGGCTTCTAGTTTTGTAAATTTTGAAATAATTACATATATTAATTAAATTCAGTTTAACACAACAATAACACAACAATAACAATTAAAAGTGAACGTTTTCTTTTATTATTTAAGTGTATTTTTCACACAAACTGCCACTAAGGCATTTTAATTTCCCCCCAAATCCTACTTTTCTTGCTTTGTTTACCATTTTTGAAACTAATTTGTTTTCCGACTTGCTCCTATGCCCTCTTCGGTTACACACTATATGTTAATGTCAAGGTCAAAATGAGGCAAGTGGTATTGATGTTGCAAGTAACGTGTCTTTCTGGGTTAAGATCATACGGACGGAAGAACAAACCAACGAACAAACACACCTACAAACTAACGAAATGACAGGTCAATCACTATTTGCCTTTAGGCTCTTGGAGGCTGCAAGGCATAAAAATTGTCTCATTTGGTGTCAATAGCAATAGGCAGCAAGAGCGCAGGGGACAGTAGCTATGCTCTAACTTTTCAATGAATGGTTATGCTAAAAATGTAGTATAATAGTCTTTAGAGTGTGTAAACCCTATGATTGGCAAATGCGTGTATACGAACAATGGACAAAACACAACAAACCAATATCAATAATTCACCAAGGCACACAGACGGTGTGAAAAAATAAATATTTTTTCAATTGAATAAGGTGTTGTCAATAAAAAGAATTACCTTATCTGTATAGTTGGTTACAAGCGCTTTATTGTACTCTACTGTGTATGACATTGTTCGCCATTTATTTTCGAACTTCTCATCAAAGCACAGATTAGCGCCCAGCTGAGAAGTTGAAATGGTTACGGTACACTCTTGTGGTAACTTACGTCAATCATATGCTAGGGTCATCTCATCATTCGGCGAGGCGAGTTACCGGTTAGTGAGTAATCCCTGCCACATGAACAGTCACTTTACTCCCTGGAATAAAAAGATACACTGGAACAATAAGCGTATCAGACATTGCTCGATATGGGTATGTAAGCTCAACTAGTAGCCAACATAGTCATTTACCTTGGCTAAAAAAAGAAAAGTTCTAAAAAACCGTATTTTTTACAATTATTAGTTTATATTGATTTAAATACCACGACTGGTATATAACATTACTTGAAAAAAGTTTTTTTTTTATTTTTACTTTATTTTTGTATTTATTTATTTTTACTGGGTATGCATTACCAGTTAACTATAAATAACGCAAGTAGATTGATCATTATCGTCACGTAGTAAACCCAGGAATGCAAATTGTGCATGCGTAGTGAATTGTATATATTTTATATATAAATTGATCAATCTACTTTGCGTTATTTATAGTGTGTATATCGTTATGTCATCTTTTTTCGCGATGTACACATCGCGAAATTTTATTACCGAATAAACTGAAAATATGAACTTTTTTCAAGTAGTGTAATGTACCAGTCGTGATATTTTGATCAATATAAACTAATAATTGTAAAAAAAATACGGTATTTTAGAACTTTTCTTTTTTCGTGGTTTACAGTCCCTTAAAAGGGTATTTTATAAAGAAGAAAAACAGAAACAGAAGAGCTTAAGTTAAATAGGAAGTTCTTATACAACAAATAATAAGGGTGGATAAAACATGATAAACCATTTAGAAAAAAATACAATGGAACATGTGTTCATATTGTCATAGCTTTTAAATATTGTAATAAACAAAACCATCGTGGAGCTCACTATCTCAAAAGTCTGTTAACTCTTATACATGTAATGATTTCTGGAATGACTAATACGAAGAATATCATCTTTTTCTCTTAACAATGAATGAAATAGCAAACATTATGTACTACCCACTATTTTACAACCCTATTATAGTAATTTGTCAGAAGAGTTTATTTTTCGCGTAATGGCTTAAAGCAAGCAAATATGCTATAAGCATCTCATGTAACATACGATTTTAAATACAGCAATATTAATTTACCATTGAATATTTGCCTTAAATATATGAAATTTCAAGATAAATTCAAACCTCTGATGACTCACACAGGCAGCGCTGCAGACACAGCAAAACCTCAGAAGGGCTTGTCAGAGACACTATCTGTTAAATAGCAGTCTAAACTTGTCAGACATCTGGTCAATCTGTCAGACATGCATGCTTGTGACTAGATTGACTTCATCAGGGATCAAAACATTTTTTATTGATTCGAAATTGATCAAAATTAACGTTAAGTATACTTACCATGCACTACTGCCACAAACAGACCCAACAAAAGAATGTGTCTTATTTTGACCGGCTGCGGACTTTTGTTCTGAAATGGTTTGTAACTAGTGATACGTTTAACTATTTACATTTTCTAATACAAAAAGAAGTTATGTAACAATACTGGACACTGATGCGACAAACTCCTGCATGTTAAGTTACAGCTCATAAAACAGTTGCAATTCCTGAAACATAATCCACAATAAACAATTCGCGTACCAAAAATCAATACTAATTATTTACAAATCGTAGCTTACTTACGTCAAATTATAGTAAATGTTCTACTATATTATTCTCTGGAACGTCTTATCTACCAAGGGTCATACACGTCTATGTGGTGGATACCAGAACGTTTAATTTTCTTGTTAATGTCCATCCTTTTGGATAAGAAAATGATAAATAAACTTACCTAGAGTGTCTAACACGCACCAACAATTACCTAGGACATGGATTAGGAACATGGTATATAAACTTATTTTACACAAATAAAACCTTAAGTGTCTTACACGCGCCAAAAATTATCTAGGGCATGGATTAAACCTAATTTAAAATCCTGCAATACCTATAACATTTACGTACAGTAAACAATTATTTTTTCTTGATAATACCTACATTTAAATGCATAAACCATTAATAGGAGATAAAAGTATTAATTAATACACTCAGTTTTAATTTGTCACCACTTTACAAATGATACCAGTACGGCTCAAATTGGGAAAATTAGAATCCGTTGCCGTCGAATTTTGAATTGCATCACATTCTTTAAAAGCTATCAAGAAGGTGTCTATACAATCGAGTTCAATCAACCTAATACATCGTAACAAACACAATACTAATTCTTAAAACAAAAAGATAAAAAACATTATCAAATCGAAAGAGAGAGTTCCGTATTTTTTTTTGGCAATTGGTCACTTGCCATAAATAAAGAACCACTGCTGGAGCAACTGGAGTTCCACTTCTTTATATTGAATTGACGATTCAATCTATCTTACGGAGGTCCCGGAGAAGGTCGATGTATCACGAAAGGTTGATTAGACTCGAGATCTCAATCGTGAAACAACGACTATCTCTCTATTAAATTAATAATTATAGATTAAATTTAAAAGTCAAATTAATTGGGTCCTTTCAAAAAGAATATCACAGTACTATCACAGTGGAAAAGTTCTAATTATAATGGAGCACTTTCTCCCCCGGATTATTTACGAAGAAATAGTCCAAAATTATATGTCTATTTTAATGATTACTTTTTATTAATATGAGCACAAAATGGAGATCTAAGATAATCCAAATCGAGGAGATCCAAAGTCCGATTTTGATTGCTTAAATAATACATACTATAGCATGGACAATTCGAATTTTATTAACTAACGTATGTGATAGATAGGGATGGTATGTATGGTTAATAGATACTACATTATTTCTGGACTTACTTCTTTTCCGTTGCACTTCTTTTTTCTATAATCCACCAATTACACCACACAATAATGAGACATAATTTAAAGAGGTTATACTAAATATTTATTCACACCTGAATTTGGATACCTTATTAAATTACCTTCCACGGAGATCTAGTTTATTATGGTTAATACGCACTTTATCCAAATAAATTTTGAGATAAGATATTCACTGATTACCTTATTAAATTTGAATTCTAAAATCCTTACTTTAAATATTAAATGGACACTGTATTAGAACTAAACTCTTTATTTAGATATTTAATTATCAATTAATTAATTCCTTTCCTAACTAATACCACTGAAACATGTTTTTGCGAATGAAGCACTTTTCTCCGGATTAAAATCCAAAATCCCATGGGAATGTACATTGCACCTGCTTACATTTGTATAAACCATCTGCTAATCAGACTTCAAAATTGGTTAATGCACACAGGGAATCTGTTTGAAAACAAGCCACTGACGATGAGCTTCGCATAATTGAGCAACATTAGGACTTAACATTGTAGTGTTAAAATGCCTTGAAATACTGACAGCATGAAGTATTGTGTGATGAAAGCTATGAATATTTACTACAATTTGAAAATCAACAATAAATTTATTGCAAAAGAGGATCAAAGTGGCTGGTAACATTGATATGGTCTCAAAGTTCAGCAACTGCCTGTTTTTTTTTGAATACTGAAGAACAGCTGCAAGAAACAGGTTTGTATTTTCATTTCTGCATCCCTGGATTAGATTATTAAAAAATAGCCATGATTCGAAATAACAGTGTTTATAATAGTTCAACTTAAATAGTACTAAATATCAATTTGCATTTCAGATTATGTCATAGGATGGGGAAGAAAGAATGCTGGTGGAGGAACATTTCCGATTGCTGACCTAAATAATGCAGTAACAGAGAAATTCGTATGCGAGAAAACAATTGAACAAAAGTGAACTTTTTTATATTTTCTGTGTGTGTAGACAGTTTTAGTTATAATAAAGTGCAAATCTATCAAAATAGACTAATTTGGTGTATATTTTTATGATTATTTTCGTTATATGTTTTTAAAAGCTAACCTTAAATGTATTTTTGTTATTTGTGTTAAAAAGCAAATTGTTAATGTTTTTGTTTGTTATATTTGAATAAAAGCTGATCCATCTTTTTTAAATTAAATATCTTAAAATAAATATAAAGATACTGTGTTAAATATATGTTGTCATAATTTTGATTAGTTTTCAGCTAACCTGAGCACGAAATGCCCATGGTGAGCTTTTGCGATCGCCTTAAGTTTTTATTCAAATGGCCTGTCCTTATATAGGTTTGTTTAAAAAAAAATCATGTTCATGTAATCTGATTTTCGCCCGTTATCTTAGTTACGCCCGTAATTTGAAATTTTACTGCTATCTGAATTCCGCCCGTAAACTGCTTTCCGCCCTTTATTTAAAATTTTACCCACCTCATTTACATATTTCGCACCTGTTTTCCGCCCGGATTACGCCCGGAATCCGTCCCACTTCTTAAAATCATATTAAGCAACAAAAAAAAAAAAAAANCGGAAAAATTCGTACAGGCAATCAGTGAGAGAACCACAGTGTATAAACACCACTGGATCGTGACAATTCTGGTTGACCAAACAAATTATATCATTTAATAATAAAAAAATACGCCCAGTGTAATATACATTTAATATCAATCATGACAAACACAAAACATATATACAAATGTTGATTTTCCCTCTATTGACTGTTACAATGTGATACTGTTTTAAGCTTTTCAGTCTTTTGTGTCTAAAAAATAAATAATTAAAGATGTAATAGAAACATACGGTACATATTTTTATCACAGGTTTTATAAGTATATACATGTATATTATTATATTTTTATCAAGTTTCAATCAATGTTAGTTTAACTAATAGATCTATGCTCTGAGTTTTCTCTATTTGAGCAAAAAATTATTATCACATTTTCTAAATTACTATCACAGTTGTATACCTTACTTTAGTGCAAGCACTTGAGAAATCAGGAATTATTATTTAACTGAGTCCGCCTAAATCCTTATAGACTTTTAGAATGAAAACAGTGATGTTACATGTTTATTATTCAATTGAAGATGCATCAATATTCATATGATAAATGTATAAATTAATAAAGAATCAATAACAATGGCAAAATTTACAATTATTTCAGTATTGTATGAAAGGATTTAAAGTAATTTTGTGTTATTGAACTATGATTTATGTGAATTTGAATTATGACATCAAACTTGGAATGGACATCATTTGTGGTGATTTTCTCATACAAAACTGTTAATTTCATATTCAGCATGTATTAATGTAATATCCATTATATTATTTTAGTACAAGAATCACGTGTTCGTGACTTTTTCATAATTTAGTGATGGCATGTATTCAAATGTGTTTCTGCCAATACATGAACGATGTAAACACAAAGTTACCCTACTGTGAATATGTTTTCCAATGACTTTTTGGCAAGCTTAAAACTTAAAAGCCTCTATAGCGCTCAAAATCAACGGATATTTCGTAAACCATTTCGTAAAAATTAAGTTAACACATAAACAATCAGTGTTCCTTATAGAAATAGCCAAAATTTCAACGCTAGACGTGTTCTGGTAACATAGATTAACAAGATACAAATGCTCTTTTTTGTTGTTTGTGGTACAAATATTCAACACATGTTCATGTACCAATTAAGTGTTCGTGTGTCGTATGAATGGATATCGTTGCGGGAAGTTAAAGTGGAATATATTATGGCACAAACAAAATCAAAATAGAGCATTTTATATCTTGTTAAATCCATGTTACCTGACCATATCTAGCGTTGAAATGTTGGCTATTGCTATAAGGAACACTGATGTTTTATGTGTTAACTTTATTTTACGAAAAATTTTACGAAATATTCGTTGATTTTGAGCGTTATATGGGGCTTTAAGTAAAAGGGATGTTGATCATATTACTCTTTGCTATAATGCATGAGCAGATAACCATGTCTGATATTTTGAATAGTTTTTGTATAAGTGGTGTGTTACCATATGCGTCATTAAACGTTAGAACTTAGAAGTCGTTGAATTTCTGTATATCTTGTCAATACTCGGCACATTATCAACAATTCAGATTGCATTTATAAACTTAAGCAATACATCGTCTGCTTATCCAGAGTGTCGAGATCTATCTTGCGGAGGATTCCGGATGTATATTTTTGATTATTTTCAAATTCGGTTATTTCTTGAATCTACAAGACATGAGATATTTTGATTTGTGACTTCAATTAAGTGTTTTTTTTCTTCTTTCTTACATTTCTAGCAAGTTTAACACTATTTCAGTCATATCACTGCGGTCAGTCATTCTGCCCAATCTTTTACTTAGTACAATACGTGTAGATCTACTAAGCTATCATAATAAGTCCAGTAACTAACTATCAGAGGTTGACGAGAATTGCCGTTGAGATAATTCTATGGTCAATCCCCACACAAGTTATGTATCGAAGTTGTTATTTGAACTCATGCAAATCAAGCTCTCTACCAACTGAGCAAGTAGAATTAGGTGAGATGAAGTTTTGTTTTGTCCATTTTTTAATTAAAGGTCGATAGGACCATCATTCCACATATATCAGACTCACAGCAACAGAAAATGGCAATCATGCCAAACAAAGTATTTTGTTTGACGTAAATATATTGTGATCATACGTCCGTCCGTCTTCAGACAAACAACTTGCCCGAAGAAGTGCTGTTGCGTGTTTTTCTTAGTACAACATTCGAACTGTGTATTCATTGCCCCTTATGATATGGAGATCAGCTTTTTTCAAATTATTATAGAAAATGCCAATTACAACTTCATATATATTTATATAATATCAATTTTATAAAACTTGCTAAATATAACTACCTTTTGCATCAACCCTTTTATTTTTGGAAGTTTTCATCGTCTCTGAATTGTTTTTTTGTCACATGCTTACGTACTGTTTTTGGCCGATTTGGTTTTGCAGGTGCGTCTCATATCAACGTTGAGGTAGCGGATGTCAATTAGTTTAAACTGGTTTTAAATAAATGAGTATTTATAGGGCTGAACAAAAAATAAGAACAAAATAGTTACGAGTACTTTATTCTGTGTATGCTTATAAAATACAACGTCAAATAATATGCAATGGATAGCCAATAAAACAAGCAGAGTAAACGCAGCGTGCACATGATAACAGCTAAGTTTTAACGTATTTAAATTATCAATTGTAACAAATGCAAGCAATTTGTACTTGCACAGATCTGCACCAAAACGACTAGCATTGCAAACTTGTTAAGTAAGATAGATGTCCTCGGCTAGGTTCAAAGTTCTCTGCATATCAAAACATTTTATGAATATACAATTAAAATATTTAAACATTAAGCGAAATTGTCGATGAAATCTTCTTACTTTCAAAATAATGTTAATGTGATCTAAGTGTGTTAAACATTACACAAAACAACAAAGTTCCAGCAAAGAAAGATCCACAACCCAAAATAAATAATAAATTCGTGTAAAACAAAATTACGGCAACCACTGGTGTTACAATGCTAACGTACGACTTATATTCCAGTGATGGTAAATGTCAAAGTCGGTTGAAGAAGAGTCTAGTATCACAATCAGACTATAAACCCATGCCTTTACCTTTAATGTCCATTGATTTAAATAAAGCCATCATAGGACCATAGTCATCTCCGTCGTTGATTTTAAGCATATGACCTTTAATGAGTGTAATCTTTTATGTTGAAATCCATGACAGCGATTCGTTATGAACAGAGACTTAATTTGGCTGGCCTCTGCGGTTTTAATTGTCTGTTCCACTGATGACGGCTGACAATAGAGCAGTACTATAAAATTGTTCCGTGTTTTTTCAGAGTACGGTGGATATTATTTTGAAACTTGTGGCAACAGTTTTAGAAATATTGAAGTCTTCATGAAACATTGTGTTATGGAAACGGTACAAAACAATCTACACAAGTGGGATCAACTTAGAAGCTTAACATGTACTACTGTTTATTACTAGCAATTTCGTATCCTTTTAATTGTTGAAATCATTTGCATGAAGCCCCACTCCCAAATAATACAAAATTAACATTGCATATAACATTATTAATGGACATCTAGCGGACCATAAATCTGGGTTGAAATCACTAAAATAATAATGAGTTAAATAATACCAATTTGGTAGTAATTATTTCTTGTATATTTTGAGGTCACATGATATGTGGTGATTCCTCTAGAGTTATTCCAGTAAATATAGCTACTCTGTTCGTACCTAATTTGGCATTTTGGTACTTAAATAAAAATAAATTTCTTACAAACATTAATGTTTTCAGTCAGATACATGTCATTTTCTTCTTTTGAACTAAAACCTTTTTAAAATCCAGTGCATATGTTTAGTTTTTTGTGGACATGGCTTTAAGTTTTTAGAACTGCATCCAAATTATCAACAGTCAGAATCTGAACAAGCACTGTTTTGGCATATTTCTACGATTTTTAATTCTATGAACTTGATTTATTTTTGCAAAACATCTAAGATTTAATTTTTTTGTAGAAATTCACTCCTGAGAATTTACAAACTTTGCAATAAACAGGTAAATGGCTATATCTATCACGAAAATACAGTGTAGGAACATAACATCACGCATAAACAGTCCTGTATATGAATTATAAAAGACCATACGTATATTACATAAATGATGTGAAACTACATGAAATAATTATAACTTAACAAGACATACACTAAATATCAATATAAATTGTATGCAATACTGACAAAATACATAATAATACATGAGTCATGAAGGACAAAAGATGCTTTGAAATATGTATCCTGATTAAGTCAGTGATTCTCTTTACCATTAAAACATCTGAATCTAAACCATAAATGTACACTATCAATGTTTACCCTCTACCTTTATCACAATATGTAAAACACACCAAAAATTAATGCCAAGCAACAAAATATGTGCACTGATTTTCATAAAAAGTAAAAACAGCAAGTAATTTTAATTCACAACACAAGATATCATTATTTGACATATAAACTGGCTTTGTGATTTTTTTAAAACCAAGACTGTAAATTTAAAAATAAATAAATAAATTAAACATTACAAAATATTAAATCAAGTATTTAAATTAATATGTAAATGCTCCCTGATCTTTTTCAACAACAAGAGGGCAAAAGGTTCAAGTTCTTCACCTGAAACTTTGGGGAACTTTACTGTTCTGAGCAACTTTTTGTGATTTTATCAAAGCCATGCTTGAACTTGGGGCTGTGGTATCATTTTTAAAAATGATCAAGTTTCATAGAAGATTAGACAATAAATGTGACTTCTAGAGTATGCACACTACTATAGCAATTGCCATATAATGAAACTTGCACCCCCTGGTGGCCATGTTTTTCAACGACTTTTAACATTTTCAAACTGGGCAGAAACATCATTAAAAAAGGTAACCTCCTGGTTGGAATGAATTTTTACCCAAGAGACATGATTTAAGCAAGTTTGGAAGAGAACCACCATGCAATGTCACATGCAAAATACCAAACCACTTTGCATTGCAGTCTCAGAGGAGAGTTTCACTATTCACTTAGAAGGGAAACTAGAAACCCCCAGGACAGGGCCAGTTTTGACCCCAGAGGCGTTAATTTGAACATTCTTGGGTTGAGAACCACCATATCATGTAATATGTTTAACAACAAACGTCTGTGCCTTGCAGTTTCTGGGAAGGCTTTCACAATTTTCACTACAAACATACATTGACTACATGCGGCTGCAAATTGGTCTTCCATCTTAAACCTGATTGAACAAATTTATCTTACCCGGTAAACATCACCATTCTCTATTACAAACATGCTTTTCATGTTAATTTAACAAAAATTAAGAAGTTCAAATGGAAACTTTTATCCTAGATATACCGGTATTAAGTTCGTTATAAAAATTCTTTCAGATTTTTCTTCACTATTTCTGCTTTTTATTTTAAAGCAAGAGAAGTTTTCATAAAAATCGAAAGGATGTGATTTTACGAACAACTTAACTCATTGTTATTTTCAAAGCTTTCTCAGTGACAGTGTCATGTTTGGTTTTGCACAATAAAGGTATTTCAAAATGAAATATAACAAAAAGTTATTAATAACAAATTTTGCACAGTCAACATGTAAAAATTCTCTTGAACGGACACATCAAGCACACAATTAAAATTGTCACATCAATCAAGATAAGGTAATAACTGGGAACTTCTTAAAACATGTAATTATAAAAAGTGTCCTCTCAACCAAGACTTAACAAGTTGTTTCCTGTCCTATTGTGGGCTTCATAGCTCCCATGTACGCTTAGGAAATATAGGGTGGTGGCGGCGCTGAAACATTATTTTTAAGATTATATGATAATATTTTCTTGCTTTAACAAAAGTATAAACATATTCTCTAAGATATTCTCAAATCATAATCAATATTAAAAAATCAACCCGCAAAAATCCTATTCCTAGGGTTAATGCCGATACATTTTGCTGTTTTTCTTTCTCATACCTGATG